>JAYKKT010000049.1:12247500-12422500 GCA_036023115.1 Brasenia schreberi
TCCCTGCATTAAGCTGCTTGTTTCCAAACCATATTCGTGAAAATCCGTCAAATATGATGCCATTTTCCAGCATCGGTTGGATGCACACCATTTGCCTTTCCTGATGGAGAATCTAAAATTTTTCTTTCATATAAGATCGATCTGATATATGCCCATTGGACCATTAATGAAAAGCAGTCCTTGATCTGATCTTTATGGATATCTTCATTAAAACAGGTGACTCGGGAGTGTCGACTACTGAATCCAATTGATTTGTATGTAATAGCAAAATTGTGTTACTCGTCAAATGTAGGTCCTGGTTCATAATCAAATGTTTAAGTATGTACCAAATCGGAGTTTGATTGCCAACAGGATGCTGTTCTGTTTACCAAACTGGAAGAAGATGGTGTCGGTTGGTCAGATATGTGATCGCATCCTTGTTTGTGCAAGACTATGACCTTGTGTTGGTTAGGTGGGTGAATACTCCAAAAATGGGTTTTAATCTCTAGTGATGCAAAACCTAAATCTAACCATGGTGTTTGAGTGCGAGTCTAGGCTTTGTAATTGGAGCTCCGTCGCTCATCCCTAGGAGTGGGCCTCTTAATTGGATAAAATATGATTTCACTTTTTACTACGCATCGAGATCCGTATTTGATAATGATGAGAACTGGAATTGTAGTTCCGGTTCCATATTGTCAAGTCCCGTAATTAAACACCCCTTAAATGGTCTCAACTAAAAGGCCCTTCTGATAACATAAGCATTCTTTTTCCTCTCAACAACAAAGAGAGCTCAGCCCTTTTCTATTTCTAAGAAGGAAAGCTTGCTCGCTTGACATCAAAAGGCAACTCCCCTTTTGTGTCCTTTTCGTGTCTAAGGTTATAAAATGAGCCGAGCGACACAGCTGCGCATGCTCATGGCTTGTCTCACTAGATTGTTGCTTCTTGTTCATGGCTTGTTCATTTGCCTGAAGATAAGTTGCGAAATACATACACACATTCCAGACCCTAAGTCTGGCGCAAGGGTTTTAGTGTCGGGGTTTTACATGGTTGGAGGTGCGACTTGGCCTCACCTACCCACAAGTTGAAGGTCGTGAGTTTGATACCTGGGGTATGAATTCCATCATTTTTCTGCATTTTTGTATGTAAACTAACTCACTTATAAACATGTCACAAGGATAAGTTGAGCATGTCGAAGAGATGCCAAAATGATCTTGACTGCCATCTGGTCAACCTGGCGTGCCGGAGTTATCGGCGGCCGTGCTGCGAAATCCCCAACCATGTATTAGTGGGCTTTATTGTTGGCAATGGGTTGGGTCCTTCCAGGCCAAGACTAAAAAGCCACTTTAGATCATTCATGGTGACTTCAAACAACCAGCTATATGTGGTGGCTGGGTCACCACATAATGGGTCTGCATTAGTCAATGTATGGCCCTAAAGAGACCTTGTTGTGACTTGGTGATGGGTATGGGCATGGTTCTTCTTCCCTATCAATCTCGCCACCCAGGATTCAATCAAATCACATCAATCAAATCAATGCTCTTTGGTTACGGATAAATGAATATTTCTACGGACCCACTCATCTAATGAATTTGAAAATTTCTAAAGTCCAATCCACTCCAAACAAGTTTTTGGATCCACCACTGATTAGCATAGTGGAAGTGACTCTTTCCGCTAGACGGGCAACCGGGGTTCGACTCCTTTGGGCAAGACCTTCTATGTCAGCCAATACCCCACATTTCAGATCCATCTGCAGGTCACCGGACCCAGTTTGGCATATTGGGTTCAGACCTACCAAACCTGGACTGATCGACACAGAAGAAGGCTTGAAAGTTTTATGTTTTATGGTTAACTTTTAAATTTATACATTTATTGTATCAACCTTGTGCAAAATTAACTCGCCCGGTTTCACCAAGTTGGGTGAATATGAGCCCTTTGGTTGGTCTGAGCTAAAAACTCTTGGTCAAGGTGGGTGCACTGCTAGTGTTGGCCGGGCTGAGTGTAGTAAAGAATCAAAGCACAAACTGACTTTCGGATGACACGAATGTGATTTTAGTCGGTCACCGAGAGTACCATATCATGAAAGACAACTCTTGTTGGATCAACAAAATCTAACCCCCCAATCAAATCTGCATATGGAATCACCAAATGTGTACTTGTTGGTCCACACATATATATAGGATGTCTTTGGTATATAATGTCATAAACATCTTCACTATTCATTTTTTGAAATCAACCCTAGAGATTTGAATAACTTTGTATTTAATGCACACATGTAAAAATTTATTTATTTTTATTTAATGTACTATATAAAGTATAATGATATTTTAATTTAAATCTCTATCGTTAATCTTAAAGATTGAATGGTGGAGTTGTTTGTATAATATTATATATCAAAAGACATTATATAGCTAAGACTCTCTCTTTATATATATATATGCTTTCGGTCCATAATATTGCATAAATATTTTCACAATTCAATCTCTTACATCAATAATGGAGATTTAAGTTACTTTGTGTTTGATGTACATGGTGCATTAAATGCAAAGTAAAAGTACAATAATGTTTTTAATTAAAATCTCTATCATTAATCTTAATGATTGAACAGTGGAAATCTCCCTCTCTCTATATAAACCAATCTATGCAATAACGTTTTGATTGGTGACCCCTACCAGATATGGTTGCCGCAGGGTATAGGCATGTAATATTCGCTTTAAGGTTAAATTAGGCAATAATCTGTTATGAATAAAATAATAAAGATGTACTCCATTATAGGGCCAGTAAAAGAACCAAACCAGTAGTTGTTCGGCTCGTCGTGGGCTCTTTCCTATTTGGTTCATTAAACCATCAGCGGTTCGACTCGTGAGAGATTCTTAAATGAGACACTTTTAGATTTTTTATCTAACTCACATCAAGGTAATTGTGATGGGATATTGAAGGTAAATGGAGGGCTATTTTTCTTTAAACTTTCTCACAAAGGAAGATTGCAGGTAGACATCGCCGGTTTGGAACTGGCTCGGTGGTTCCAACCGGAACCCGATGAAGCCAGGAACTGGAACCGGTCAAAATGAACCTGAAACTGAGGACCACTTGGTTCGGTTCTGGTTCTAACTTCTGTGGAACCAGAACCAATGGTTCAAACTGCTGGTTCCTTGTATTTTTTAAATGTTCTCAAATTTTCAAAAATTTTAATGTTTTTTCTTGGTTCCAAATGGTTTGGGACTCAAACCAAAACTAGAATTGACCTGGTTCTGACCCCATTCCGGTTTACCCAAAACCGCCTGTGCCTAGTTGTAGTGTTTACAAAGTTCGATTTCAACTTTCACATACACCAATGGAGCCTTACCGTATTAAGGCTCAATGCCATCCTTTCTTATTGGTACAATGGAAGTGAAAGCCAAATGCCTAAATTGAGTATCGAACTCGTGACCTTCAAGTTGAAGATGGTGAGCTGTTTGGAATGTGTTCAAAGAGAAACCGTTCAGCTAGCAGTTTGCTCAGCTTGTTCATATTAGAGAACCATCCGAGCAACGAACTTGTTTGGTTTGTTGGGCTTGTTTATCATCCCTGCTCTGTCGTCTCTAGAGTCACAAACACGGTAGACTTTTTTTTCATATGAGGCAAATAACTCAATATTTTCATGAATTGTACTATACATCTATAAAGCCCATGGTTATAGTTGTGGGTTTTTTCGTTGTGAAAAAGTGGTGACATTGATCTAGCCATTGTTGTACTTTTTTTCCTTTTAATTTGAAGTAAGGTAGATGCATACCCGAGCCCGTGTGACATAGCTCTAAGCATGCATTAACAACTTCCATATGCCGGATTAATAGAAGAAACCAAAACCGCTTTCATTCCGGAGTGATCTCTTAGTTCTTGGTCTATGAAAATGTGATATTAGGGTTTTCATTTGGTCCATTTGTTATGCAATAACATATGTTCACTCATGAAAATAACATTGTCACATATGAACTCTTATGTTAGTGTAGGTCCTTTCCTTTGTCTTGTATCAAATAATAAATGTTCTCAAAGCCAATTAAGTATTTATTGTCACTCAGAGACCCTCCACCAGTAAATTTTCCTGTTTATTGATGCAAACAATCGGGGTGTGGCATTATATTCTATAATGCATTATGTTGCTTTTTTAAGGTGTAGTTTTCGTAAAAAACGCGTTCTTGCCGACAAAGTACAATAAGTGTATCATTTTAAATGATCAAATGTTGAAACTTAGCTATCAAGCTTACCCCATGAATACAGAATCACAAATCTTTGCGTGTTTTTGTGCTCTTGCTCATCTTGTTTTGAATTTTTTTTGTTTGGTGAACCGCACTTTGCTTTTGCTTGCTCTTGGATCTATTTGTATTCTTTTGTGATTATCAATGAAATATCTAACTTCTGTTGAAAAAAGGTATTGATTTGAAGAATTGTTTATAATATCATTTTTTTTACATTGTCAAGCCTATTCAAAGACAAGAAGAATCCTTATTTTTAGAGCGGGCTTACCAAAGTTTCTCTTGGAGTGTCATTACTGTTCCCCATACTTTAAGACCGAAATAATTAAAAATAAATGTGTTTTGGCAGGCTTGCTGGAAAATCTCATTTATCATCTGTTTAGGGTTCTCGATCATGGGTTATTTATGCTAATTAATTAGAGTTTGTGCTTTAGAAAAACATTTAACAAAATTAGTTAAGAGTGTTTGATTATGAGGTTGAGCTTGGAGAACAACTGTGACTGCAGCCCAAAGTCCAATATCACAACAGACAATCAACTCGTATCAATCAATCAACGGCGGGACAGTACCGCAGGAGCTTTATCCCCTTAGCCAGCGAACCCGAGCCTAATGATCAACGTTGGTACAGGTTTGAATGTTTTTTCTCGAACATGTTACGGGAGCAAAAACAAGTACAAGTCATACATACATATATATACATTTACATATATAATTGGTACAGGTTTGAATGTTTTTTCTCGAACATGTTACGGGAGCAAAAACAAGTACAAGTCATACATATAATTGGTACAGGTTTGAATGTTTTTTCTCGAACATGTTACGGGAGCAAAAACAAGTACAAGTCATACATACATACATATATATATATATATATATATATATACATACATATATATATATATATATATATACATACATATATATATATATATATATATATACATACATATATATATATATATATATACATACATATATATATATATATATATATATATATATATATATATATATATATATATAGCGTGTGTGATTGTGCATAAACCTTATAAGAGACATGTATAATTGTGCAAAAACATGTGTGAAGACTCGTGAAGGAATGACAACACTTCTTTGAAGTTAATATTGGGTTACATCATGTGTGAAGACTCGTGAAGGAATGACAACACTTCTTTGAAGTTAATATTGGGTTACATCAAGGATCAACTTTAAGTTCATATTTATAATGATGACTGATGAGTTAACAAAACATATTCAAGATGAAGTACCTTAGTGTATGTTATTTGTAGAAGACATTGTGTTAGTGGAGGAGTCTAAGGAAAAAATTAATAGAAAATTGAAATTGTGGAGATAAACATTAGAAAGCAAAGGCCTCCGACTTAGTAGAACAAAGACAAAATATATGAAATGTAAGTTTGATCATTTGGTTACTTCAGAGAACATAGAAATTAAAATTAGCACACATTGCATCCCTCAAAAGAAAAATTTTAAATAACTAGGGTCAATTTTTCAGAGTAATGAAAGAATTGATGGAGATGTTACGCATAGAATTAATGTTGGTTGGTTAAAATGGAGAGGAACATCATGTATTCTTTGTGATAAGAAGATATCATTAAAGTTAAAAGGTAAATATTATAGAGCAGCAATTAGACCTTCTATGTTTTATGGTTCTGAGTGTTGGGCAGTAAATCATCAACATGTATAAAAGATGTCTCTGACAGAAATGAACACAAAGTGACTTTTTCGTTATGTTTGGTAGATGGCGTTCCCAACCCCTGCTTGCCAGCAAAAAGGAGTTACTTATTTCGTTGGGTTTGCCTTGATGTTAATCTCTCTGTTTGTCTCTGTGTTTACACACACACATGTATGTAAAATGTTAGCGCCCTAGTTCCTGTTTGCATCCATTTAACCGCCAACTTTTAGACGTAACCTGACAAATGTGTTTCGTCCTGTCTATTAGTGTGTTAATTCAATGATGAGGTACTATTAGTGCATGCTATGACATTGTTTTAGTGGCAAAGACAAAAGAAAGAGTCGTTATGTTATTTAATCCCTGTAAACGAATCCCACAATCTAAGGGCATTCAACTTAATAGACAACAACAACAACTAAGCCTTTTCCCATACTAGACGGGGTCGGCTACATGGATTCAACTTAATAGAACGTAGAAAAAATATGCTGAATGCAAGTTGAGCATGGTGGATGGTGTTAATCATATGGAGATGAAAAGCATATGATTTAGATTACTTAGGTTAAGTGGTCTGCAAGATTGAGAGATTTGTAGATGTCACGTATTGAAGTAACGCAGATTGGATAGTTGGACGTTCTCTCCCTCAATAATATATCTTTCAGACTAAAATACGCATATTATTGAATGTACAGTAAACCCACCAGTGTTATATACCGTTCAGTGCTATGTTACACAGGTGCAGGTGCCGTATACTATAAATTTCAAAAGTATTGGGTAGGAAGACATGGTTAAGGTATATAAGATTATATATATAATATTCAAACTAGATAAAGTGAGACATCAATTAACATAAATATATGGTAATAGTAACTCCACAACTTTATATTAAAGCAAAACAAGTAACAACAACAACTAAGCCTTTTCCCATACTAGATGGGGTTGTCTACATTGATTCTTAGTTCCACAGATCCCTATCATAATTTGTAGAATCCATGGTAAATAAGTCCGACAAAGTTTTACGCTTGCCATCAGAAGCCTAATGCAACCCTCCTCCTTTATCCGGGCTTGGAACCGGCCATGCAAGGGTGATCTCTTACATGGGTGGAGTTTCTATGCCAAACTACACACCTGATACATTTAACTCCAGACCCAATAGCCCATATGCTAAATTCTTATCCACTGTAGTAGAACTTTAAAACCTTCATAAGAATCTAGCTAGTAGCACACAGGAAATTATTAAACTATATCATGTACCTTACTGAGCATGACAACAAGAAAACCATTTTCACTAACTTTATTCTCTTCCAAAGTCGTCTCATCTTTCAAGACCTTGCCACTATGAATCAACAGCTGCTGAGCATATGGAAAGTTATCCTTCCCCTGTATTTCTTCTATCTTGCTACTTCTTAAAGCAAAACAAGTAAACAACTATTAATTTCATCGTAATTGTATTTGTAAACATAAGTCAAGTGACCTGAGCTCATTTTCTTAATGATCAATTTCCCTTTCTTTTCTCTCTAACAACTTCATTATGCAATTCTTCAATGAAGCTAATTTACACATAGAAGCAGATCCAGGAGAGCTAGAATGGTCAGCAAAAGAATCCTCACGGTGCATC
The DNA here is from genome assembly GCA_036023115.1 of Brasenia schreberi. Lineage (NCBI taxonomy): Eukaryota > Viridiplantae > Streptophyta > Magnoliopsida > Nymphaeales > Cabombaceae > Brasenia > Brasenia schreberi. Next base: position 12,255,017 of record JAYKKT010000049.1, read on the forward strand.
AAATCAGAAATCAAACTATCTACAGCATTGATGTCTAGACTATCCAAGTTACTGATGAAATCCTCAGCAGCGAAATCATACCCATGATCAGTGGAACCAGAAGAATAAAGATCACCAACATAATTGGCATGGATACCTGCAAGAACAAATTTGCAGTTAGAAATAATAGTTTTCTCTAAGCAGACACCACACAGGGTTACTGTATAATCCTTTTCCAACGTCAAACATGTTTTGTGTGGTTATAGTGTCCAAATTCACGAGGTTATATTGTTTAAAGATGCTTGCTATAAAAAAAGATATTCAAGGATAGACAGGGACAAGCAACAGCAGGTGACAAAAGGAACCAGAAAAAGTAAGGAACAAACATTATACATGTTAATAGTTAGATATTTCATATGCATATATATGCAACATATTAATATCAGAACGGTTTCTTCCTTGATAAAAACTTTGTTATGTATTAAGAGTCAAGACGGCCAGCAAAAAAACCCAGACCTAAACCAAGACCAAACCCTTCATTGCAAAGTGGAATCATCTTCATATACTCTTAGTTGCCATCTTGTGCAGTGTCCGGATGAAATTCTGAGTTCGACATTTCATATTCACAGCACAATACAAAAGAGAATAGTTTCTACCTCAATAAAATGTTGTTAGGTATTGGGACTGAAACGGGAAAACAACGAAAAAACATGTCTTTCCCTCTTACTAAGTAGGATCCACTGCATGGATTCTTTCTTGCCATTGTGCACTAGCTGGTACATGTACATATTAAATTTTAAAAGGATAAGAAATTGCCATGTTTCAATTCATGGTACATTACATCGTAAATGTTTTTCAGCAACATCACATTAATTAGGATTGGATCATCTTCTAATTTAACAGCTAAACTGGCACAAGAAAAGCAACAACCTATAAGTAATGTAGTAAAGACCACAGGGAGAGCTGCAGATTATTAATAGATTCACATTAAATACCCATTGAACATCGTACACATGGATATAAACAAAGAACATGGCATCAACAATGTTTGCCTAAAACATACCGCATCAAAAGTGTATCTGAAGAATGTGCCACCATGTAATTCCTGAAAACAAAGGAACCGGGAGCAATGGCGGATCTACATGGAGGGGTGGGGGGCGGCCACCCCCCTTAAATTTTGAAAAATTACAGCAGTGAATATATGGTTGAGATTCATGTTTCGCCCCCCTAACACGATTAAATATGTACGTCACCCCCTCGAACACTATTTTCTAGATCCGCCACTGATTGGGAGTACACAACTTCTGATCAAGACAAGGATTTTCACTAACGACTATTCAGTTAATCCTAATATTAGCCCGGCATCAATTGAATGGGACAACAACAACAATAAAACCAACAAGAAGCAGATACCACAAAGAAAACAATAGAAACAGGGTCCCCTGATGATGAACCGCAAACAGGTAAAGATGCCACCGTTAGAGATACACATATTGCCTTGGTAAACAGTGCCTGGATATTGTTTGGAGATCCCACCGAAAGAGAGTCTGTTCTCTTTGGATCAGCATCTTGAAGACTTGGATCGCTCTTGCCGCATGTATCTTCCTGTCCATCAACATTCTCCTTCTCATACTTTGTAAGACTCTGTCCCCATCCAAGCCTCTGTTTCTTTATGGAGTGTGAACTGTTCTCGGAGGCCACAAATGTACCAACAGTAACAACCTCCCCTGGAGGAGAACGCAAAGCAGTAGCCTTTCAAGCCACCTTAGGTCCATCTCCAATTTCAGATTTTATTGCACCATTCAAAACAATCAAACATTCAAACATTCAAAAGATACGACATAAAAAGAGAAAAAGGGAGGGTGAGAATACCTATCTCGGAGAGAAGGCAGAACAGAGGTGGTGGTGATTACTGTCGGCGTGTGAAGGGTGGTGGAGAGAGCAGGCGCAGGTGCGCGAGAGGCAAGGTGCAGGACCAAATAAAGGTTTTTGGGTGGAGTGACCGCACCTAAAAACATAACCGACACATGTCGGTGTCGGTGTCGCACCCGTATCGGTGCCGACACCTCACCTCCTAGAGGTGTCTTTGTGACATAATTTATAAGCAGTATTCTGGCATTAAGTCTATGTACTTTTGTGTTATATTTGCTGCTTGATTTTCAGTTTTTAAATAATGGAGGGATGTTACGTGTCAAACTGTTTGGGTTTCCTATGCATTTTTGCACTTTGATACTGCTTATAAATTGTAATTCTCTTAACTGTATTCATAAGCAAATTCAGTATTTCTTAATAATGGTTTTTAGTAATCTGAACATTGCTTAGCATTTCTGGAAGATTGATGCTTCTTCATAAAGGTCTGTGGGGTTGAGAAGCAGTATGTCTTCCAAGGTTGATAAGAGGCATTATGAGGGAAATTGTGGAAGTTTCTTTACATGGGTCACCTTGGCTAGTGTGTGGACCAAACATGTAGGACAAGAGTATAACACCTGAGTGTGAGTTTGGTAAGGGGTGTTCCTAACCTGCTCGCCAATCAAATAATTGATTGGTTGGATGCCCTTGATGTTAGTCGGTGTATATGTGTGTGTATATGTATGAACCATGATGCCATGTGGTATAAACCAGTTCTTGTTTGCATTGTGTTGCCATCAACTTTTATATCTGGCCTCATAAATGTGTTGCATCGTTCAATGGTAGTGTGCAGATGATGTGCTTTTAATGGGTGATATTTGAAGAGGAGATTGGTTTTGGTGGTGGAGATCAAAGAGTTGATAGGAATTTTAAGCCTCAGAAAGAAGCCTTACAAGCTAAGGGCTCTAGACTTTGTAGATCATAGAAAAAGTTCGTCCAATGAACTTTAATATGATGCATGATACAAATGATGGAAAGAAAAAGATTGGAATAGAACGTATGCCAAAAAGATGATTTTCATTGCTTAGATCAGTGGCCAACAAGATGTGAAATGGTAGATGTCATACATTCAAGTAATGCAGGTTGGATAGAATGAACTGTTGCATGATGTGCTATTTATGACAAGAAGATACCTCTCAAAACAAAAATCATGAAGATGCAATTAAACCAGCAATGACATGGTTCCCTCTACTGGAAAAACAACCACGATCACCTGCATAAATTTATCATGCAATGTGTTTGCAATATGTTTTTGTGCACTGGGTACTATTCAGTATAACTGCTCTCTCTCCCTCTCTCTATAAATGTATGCAAGTACGTAACATATGTACATTTCTATGTATGCATGCAAAAAGATTTGCTACACGTTTTTGCTACTCACATTCACCAATCCCCTTCTTAAAAGCATTCAGCATTTTCATGTGGTTTACAGTCTACTTAGTCTGATACCATCCGATTTAACTGCTTGATATAAGCATGTTTTAAATTTAAATGGCTGACAATTTAACAATGTTTAATATTAAGCAAAATAATTTTTTTTTATTGAATTTGCTAAATGGGAAATGCATTTCATGATAAGTTTGCAATGCTAAGCACATTTTTGAGTAGATAGACAAGATTTGCATGTATGATTTTTAGCTAGTCGGTACCATGCCATGTATATTGTTGTTTGCTCACGTCCGGGCCTGCATTTATTCATGCTCTCATTTTGATTGGTGTGTTAGATTAGATGGATTCTACCATATGCATATCCTTGGTATCGAACTGGTGACCCAAGTTATATATACCTTGTCTCTAACCAGATAAATGAAATACCCCTTTAGGCTGTTATGTTTATCCATTTTCTCCACATGCGTAAATGTGACAAGATGAAGATCTCTTCTGCTGCTCTTGAGATGGAAGTGCATATTTGGACAGAGGTTTTCCACGTTCTTGTGTTATTGTTCTTTCTTTGAACTAACTATTCGAGAAAGCTTCTAAGTTTCTTACTGATGCTTTAGGTAAATTTCTGTTTGCTTCTTAGCGTGGTTTACCTGAGCTATTCACGTAGAACTACAATTTAGAATCTAGAAATGGTTGGCCTGATTAGATTTCCATATTGAAGGAACTAGAACTATAGATGAGGAGAGTGGGATCTTCCAGATGTTCTTTTAGGGAAAATGAAGAAGTATCGGGATCATATGCAAAGTTGAATAGATGAAGGCTTGACTGCACAATATAGACATATATAATTGTTCCCTTGTAGTGAAGTTCTTAATTAATAATGGAATATTCATAACCTTGAACTTTTAGTTACACACACACACAAACTCACGTATGTGTTTATATATATATGTGTGTGTGTGTGTGTGTGTATTCTTTTTGCCTTCTCTTTTGGATCGAGGAGCTGGAGTTAGACATATACCTAACAGATGTACATCCTGGTAACATGCCAAATTTTGGAGTACTCTCTTTCCAATGAAATAAAATTAGGGTTCTCACTTGTAGTTAGAGCTCAGTAAAATAGTCCCTCATGTGAATGCAAGCTTTTGAGATCATTCTTCTTCTTTCTTTCCTTTTTTTTGGGTGCTGAGGCTGCCAAGACCTTGTAAATAAGCATTATTATTGTCAAGCTGCTGATATATCTTAGTGAGCCATGAAACTGCTTTTGGTTTCCTTGTGCGCCTGTTCACAGTTGTGTCCATATTGTAAATATGGAACAAGCTGATCGTATATCAATACATGTATCCTTTTGACCAATTTAACGGTGGGTATTGCACACTGTCATATGGTGTGCATTGTATTCTACAATATCATCGTGTTGCAACTTTTTTAATTTTTAACATATTTCAATTTTACTAGTTTTTTTTTATTTCGTGTTGAACAAAAAAAACATTGTACGGCATCATACATTACGGTCTCGTATACATGTATCCTGTACTATCTAGGGTCGCAAAACAATAATTAAAACATCGAGTTCTTTTTGATGTTATAGAGGTTTCAGGTTTGTTGGTGCAGCACTCAATTGAAGCAATATCGAGCACTCAAAATCAGCAACAACCACCTCCGTTTGGCCCCCATGTCTTGCCAACACATTCACAACCCACACACGAGCAGTCTCATGATCTACTTCTCAGACGATGGGTGGCTCTTGTTATCCTCCTCCCTTGACAAGACCATTGCCATCTACTCAACCCAAACGGGGTTTTCTGCTCTCTCACCTCCATGGCCATCTAGAGGCCATGTCAGACCTTACTTGGTCATCTGATTTGTTCTTTATCTGTTCAGCATCTGATGACAAGACGTGAAGGATTTAGGACACACTGCCGAGTGTCACTGCAACTTTGTCTTCTATGTAGACTTTAATCCCCAAAGCCTACCTCATTGTTTCTCGTGGGATTGATGAGTCAGTGCGGATCTGGGATGTTAAGATCGGCAAGTGCCCGAGGATCATTGATGGCCATTTTAACCGTTTACCTCTGTGAATGTCATCTAAGACGTGTCTCTATAGTCTCTGGTAGCAAGATGGATCGGACCAGACCAGATATGGGATGCCGCAACAGGTGACTGCTGTTTTGGCGTTTTTTCTCATTCTCTGCAAAGTTCAAAACCTCAATAGATGAAAATTCCCAGCGCTATCCTTTTGTAAGTCTCGCAAATGGAAAGTTTATCCTTGTTGCCACACTGGATGATAAACTTGTAACCTTACCTCACCATCATCACCTTTTCCATTCGATTCATTGGCTGCAAGAAATTAATTGTTTTATTCTAGGGTTTATGACCTACTTTGGTTTTAGTTTGTTATCTATGCGCAAGCCCGGATTAGTTTATAATCAGTTATGTTCTATTTCTCCACTCATGGAATTTGGTCACTGTCACTGCCCGAGCAAGACCGCCAATTCTTTTGTCCATTATGGATGGGCAGACAATGAGCAGAAGCTTGGATCAGGTTTACAATGTAGGAAATGTATGATCTGATCGTGCTATCGGTTTGTATTGTGCCCTAGATTGGTACTTCTTACCCAGGAAATGTATGACCTTATCCGACTATCACCTAAAATAATTTCTCGGATACTTGGTTTACATATGGTGCAGATTCAATCTGTCGTCTCACAGTAGCTTGAGTGATTGTCGATTGTTATCATTATTATTTTTAATACCTTAATCTCTTTTTTCTTTTTTAGCCAACTCATGCTGCTTTTGCAGAAACTATGGAATTACTCTACAGGTGCGGCCTTGAAAAACTTATACTGCCCATGCCAACAAAGTCTTTTGCATCTCTTCAACCTTATCTGTGACAAGTAGTCAGTACATTGTGAGTAGATCGCCGGATCACTACTGTGAATAAAATGGCTTCGACATGACTGGCCAATGATGTGATGGTGAGAATGTGGGTTCGGGGCTAAAATTTGATACCCTGGAAATTACTATAATAGTTTGAAGAAATAAATTGTGTATAGATGGCCTTAAGCAGTGATATGTGTGCTTTTAACATTATCTGTTGCCACTCTATGAAACTTCATTTTGACAAAGATGAAAACAAGTTGGTCTGAACAGCTTCATTCATAACTGAAATTTCCCCAATTGTAGCAATGATATGCCAGAGTTTTCTTCGTCTTCGTAATGTTAATGCTCTCTCAGGAACTTCCTCACTGAAGTTTCCCCATTTGTTAGCAATGATTATTACCCATAGTTTTAACCATGAGCTTTAGTTAATCTAAAAAAATGGGTGAGGTTGATCTGCAACTGGCTAACCTAACCTACAAAAGTGAGAATGTGAAGATGAAGAAATCCTACCGGTTGGATTTCTCTTGTTCCATCCTGACATTAAGTATCCTGACCTTGTTGTTTTGTCAACCTCTTCTTTCCCTTCTCTCCCCCCGCCGCTGCGCGATCCTTTCCGTCGTGCTTGATTACATTTTCATAATAAATGTTTGTCGTGCACTCTTACCACGCATTTGCTGTTCTATGATGTCAGGGGGTTGAATCACTGGATTTAATTGATAAAAGAACTATTTCTTGCTTGGATTGGAAGGAAAATAAAGGCGGAACAAAATTGGTTTATTCATCTCGTACATAGGATAATTTGATCTAACTCAGCCTGCATTTCATTGAACAAAATGCTATAAAACATAATCTTGATATTTTCAGTTAAATTGATACTCTCTCTCTCCCCCCCTCTCTCTCTCTCCCCCCTCCTCTCTCTCTCTCTCCCCCTCCCTCTCTCCTCTCTCCTCTCTCCTCTCTCTCCTCTCCCTCCTCTCTCTCTCTCTCTCTCTCTCTCTCTCCCCTCTCTCTCTCTCTCTCTCTCTCTCTCTCCCCCCTCTCTCTCTATCCGATGGGAAGATTGTCCATTTCCATGACCGGCACGAATATCCTAGGAAGCCTTTTCTTGAAGAAGCACTTTCCTATGTCATAGAATCAAATGATGGAAACCATGCTAATTATGTTGGCATTCCAAGGTGAAGATGCCAAACACAACGTATCCAAATCTATTTCATGAATCATTCAAGTTAAAGGCGAGACCGATAGGGAAAAGGTTGGGAGAGCTTATTCTGGCGGTAAACGGAACCAAGAAGCCTGGATTCTTTTTCTGGCGGTAAACACACGCGGGTTTTGAGAAAACGGGTCGGCTAGAAACAAAAGGAGAGCAAAACGGAAAGGGCAATCGAGTATTGGATTTTCCCCTCGCGACTCGACGTTTTTGTTCTTCCCTCTCTCTGCTCTCGTCCTGTATCGGATTCATCTCATCGATCTCGTTCGGTATTCTTTTGTGGTAAAATCTCGTTCGGTATTCTTTTGTGGTAAAATCTCGTTCGTTATTTGATCGCAATCAAATCTCACCTTTTCTAGATCAGAGGAGCCTCTGATCTCTTTTTCCAGAAATCTAGCAATCCCGGCAGGGACTTTGTCGGGATCGAGCGTCCATGGCGTCCCCGGCATCTCGACCGGGCTACCCAGGCATTCCGCAGGGTCCTCCCGATCCTCTAGCCGCTAACATGCAGAATCTCTACATGACTCGTCCTAATCAGCCCGGAGTTCGGCCGCCGCCCTTCGCTGGTCCCGGAGCTCCCTCGATGCCGATCCCTCGGCCCGGCCCTTCCGGCGCTCCGCCGCGTGGCTCTGTGCCTCCTCCGCCGTTCGCAGCGGCGAATTTGGCTTCCGGACGGCCAGTTGCGCCCCCTCCGGCTGCGATCTCCCAGCCTCCACCTCCAGGGACTCGACCACCGCCCTCGGGTGTGACGATGCCCACGAGCAACGGCCCCCCGTCGTTTGCCCCGTCCGGATCTCGTTTTCCTTCTCCCGGCCAGGGTCCGTCGCTCGGATCTCTGCCTCCTCGTTCCTTGAGGCCACCACCTGCTGGCGCCCTTCCTTTCACCGGCGGTCCGGGCGTTGCACCACCTCGTGCGCCATTTTCCGGTGCCGGCCAAGGGTTGCCTGGTCAACAGCCGCCTCCTGGATCGGTTGCTGGTGCGCTTCCCGGTGCTCCACCGATGCAGCCACCATCTTCATTGCTGTCGGTCGCTAGTCAAGGTATGATCGGCTCATATCCGTCCATGCAGGCTGCCGGCGCACCGACGTTCGGAGCTAGCCAGAACGTGGTCCCGCCGATGCAACCGCCTCCGGCGTCATTCATGAGTAGCGGCCAACGAATGCCTCCCCCGATGCAGCCGCCTGCATCGCCGTTCATGGTTGGGAATCAAGGCGTGCCTCTACCGCCTCCGCCCACGGTCTCAACGTACGGGTCGCCGCCATGGTCGACTCAGCTGTCCCAGACCCCACAGGTAAGTAAATTGAATTATGAAATGTTTTATGATGCTCGCTTGCTTATATTTTCGCAATCTTTTCATTGTAGCATAGTTCCAAACTTCGAACGTGGGGTTGGTTAGAAGTTGTAACATATTGGTTTATGTTGATTTGTGCAATATATATGATTGATTCCGTAGATGTTTTTCTTATCAACGTAAGTATAGCGGTCTTTGCCGTTGGAATCGCCTGTCCTATTATACTACAGTGAATTCTGGAGAGGTTTATGCGTGTTCTGCTTCTGGTTGCCTTATGTTCAACTTCATGTTGGGCTAATTGTAGTTGCTTTAACCAATCACTCTTGTTGTATACTCGTTAGCAATAGATTGAAGTGCGTCATTACTGGAAAACATGGGCGATTAGGTAATTGAAATGCCGCAGGAACCGTGAACTGTATCTATTAACCGTGAACTGTATCTATTATATAACGGTCCATAATGGAAAATATCCAAATTAAGGTAAGTCTCGTGACTCAAAGTAATGTCATCACATGGTCCTTACCCTCCTGCACAAGCTGGCGCCCAGAATCAGCACTGGTGTTTCAGGTTCTGGTTCTCACAGTTTCGTGCTGAGTTCTCCCAACTTCAAGGAAGTTTCTTCGAGACAAATCATAAAGAGAAAAAATACCTCCTCTACTTGAAGCAGTAAGACATGTCTCATAACGTCCACTGCTGACGGCAAGCCTTCTGCTCTCAGCCGTTTGAATTCCAGGGAGGAACGCTAATGGAGTATCCATGATCTCAAATATTGTATTCCGACCTTTTTGAGGCTGTGCCTTTGATGATGTAAGGCTTCTACTGATTCTGAAATGCGTTCACTCCCACATGCTGAAGTTTATGCATGGGTTGCAATCTAGAGCGTTATTGTCTTGACTCATACATCTAATATGCTTGCTTTTGTTTCCTGGAACCCAAAAACTTGGGTTGCTGAGGCACATCTTTTTTGGGTGCCGTTCTAAGGTGAACCTGATCTGTCAGCTGAATAGTTTTTGAATATAGCTAGAAGCTAAAACCAACAATGCTGGATGTTGTCACCGTTAATTGCAAGAATCCTGTTTCTTCTTTATGTTTGACTTTTCTTTTTCTCCATGAATGCTGGGTGAGCCATGTCAATGCTCAAATGAAGCTAGTGAACTATTAAATCTTCCTAATGCAATTCTATTGTCAATCCTGCGCATTTGCATTTGTCTTTGGTTGTAATTAGTTGCTTATTTTTGTGGGTTACTTCATGAAAAGGAAAGCATCTCAATTTCTAAGAGAAAATTGCCACTCTGTAAAATCATTAGATGGAAATTTGTGGCCTGATGTGACCCTGATTAACTAGTTGCTTCTCATTTTTTTACATCTCTCAAACCTGATAAGGTTATGTATGTGTCAAATATAATCTGATTATCTGAATGGGTCAGATATGTTTAGGATATTCAATTCACATCGGAATCAGATTAGACAAGACACAATTAAGTTAGATTTCCCAAATATGATGTATTGGCATGCCAACATTTAACTAGTTGAGTTAGCATGTCTTTTTGACATATGTGCATGCAAATACCCGATCTACTCAACTATATTAAACCTATATGACTCGAGCAAGCTGGGTCCAATCTGTTTGAGCTCATAATTTCGCTATCCTCTACAAGCCAAGCTTGTGAAACATGAACAAACACTCTTCTCGTCCCCCTTCCTCTCTCTATGTATATATATACCTATCTATCTATATATCCACACACATAGATGTATGTAGTGCGTATATGCACAAAGATACATACTCGCTCACACATATGTTTATGAATCTCTGGTACCCTATTGATCTGTTGACCAGATTGAAGGACTATGTAGATCCCCAATTTGTAATACTTGTGGCAATGATGGATCTACTTCTTGAAAATAAAAAAGGAGGAAAAGATGGATGCTTAGAAGAATTGGTAGCTAGTGGATTAATGATAGTTGTGTCTTTCATTTTCCATTACAATTGGCTTACAGTAGATTGGAACTTTTTGCCACTTCCGCTCTTGTTTACTGGATCATTCTCATGCATAGCTACGGCTTGTAGTTCCTCACACGTTTGGTATCTAATGCTTTTTAGAAGATTCAATTGTTTTTTCTGTCAGCAATCATTACCTTTCCTCTGAATTATACTTGTTGCATTTCGTCACCTAGTGTGTGAAAAGGCTTGGTCTTGGACCAACTTTTGGTTTTGATATGGTTATATTTGTGGTATCATTTTCCTATCTGATTGGCTTATCTGGATGGGCTCTTTGTTCTTCAGTTGATTCAGTTGCTCTTGTTCACAACATTCAGTTGTAATTTTGGTTTTCCTATTTGTACTGATTTCTCCACTTTATTTTTGTGTTACCTTTCTAAAATTGCAGGTTCCGATGTTATCTGGAGGTCTGCCTCAAGCACGGATGTTTGGAGCTGGACCACCATCAGGTCTACCAAATCAGCCTGTTCCTCTTGGACCACCTGGAATGGGTCATCTTCCAGGAGCTGGACTCATGGGCATGACAAGAGCAGGCTCTCCTGTTGGTGGGTCTCCCATGACAGGGGCTTCTAAAATTGATCCAAACCAGATGCCACGACCCATACCAAGTTCTCCTGTGGTAACATTTGAAACACGTCAAAACAATCAGGCAAATCTTCCTCCAGTATGTTTTGTGACACTTAATCTTGCCATTTTATTTTCTTTTTATAAGCTATGGATCTACCCTTTTGTAATCATCGTTTCTTTTGCTCTGTATCCTTTTTTCATTTATTTTCTATAGCTCTTAGAGCTTCTGTTGAAAACAAAATGCTTGCTTTCTTTTCTATCTTGCACTGCTTAAGTGGTTGTTTATTTTTCTTGAAGCCTGCCACAAGCGATTATGTGGCCAGAGATACTGGGAATTGCAGCCCACGGTACATGAGATGTACCATTAATCAGGTATATCTCTGAGCATACCCGTAGCTAGTTTTACATCTTCTTCAGTTACATTGGTTCTACTTTATTCAACGTCATTTGACTGTTCAATGTTTTCCAGATTCCATGCACGGGAGACCTCTTGACAACATCATGTATGCCATTGGCTTTGATGGTTCAGCCTTTGGCATTGCCTCATCCTTTGGAGGAGCCTATCCAAGTAATCTTCTGGTTTTGTTATTTGAGTTTCACATGCTTAACATTCCTTATGTTGAATTTAATTGCTCAAACACTTCTTCATGTATATTCATAGCTGCATGTAGGTGTTCCTGGTCATTTTTATCAGTAGAAATGACAAGGAAATAGTTGGGACTTACTGGGTAGTACATTTTAACTGGTGAATTCAATTCCTGGCTATTTATATGAGAGTTCAGATCCCTGGGATGGAAAATTGGGAAAACGTTCTTATTATATGTTGAAATATAATCAATTTCCTTATCTCTAGTATCATCTGACCTATATTCAATATGTGCATTACTCGTTGCAGGAGGAGAATCAGTAATCCAACCGCCCTTTCTTTGCCAGTATGTGCTTGATAATCTTGAGTTATTGGTTGAACTTAAGTTGGACTAATATATATATAACAAAGAGAAACAAAGGAATTCAAATGCATGAATATCTGAACTGTGCAGAAGAGGATGGGAAAGAGGTAGACTGAGTCATTGATATGCAACTGACATCATGCCTATACAAAGAATCATTCAACATAGGCAGAAGACAAATGATAAAAGTAAAAAGCAAACTGGGAAATTATATCCTGTTAAAGATTAGAAAAAAAAATCATGCGGCAAGGATCAACATGCATCCGTGAATGGGTAAAAGTGATATATGTACCTAGATCATATCATTGCAGATATTGATATACAACAATATCATATTATATGCTAAGGTACAATTTGAATATTTAGAACATTGATCTTAACACAGCCCAAAACTCAATATATTGCTTGACTTTTTTCTTCTTTCACACCATTGTATGGTTTGCACTTTTCATCATCTGATGTTATGATATTGGTTTATATATGATGCCATAAACATGTGATGATTTATTTCTGGAGGACTTGTTCAATTGTACCAGTTTTACATTCTCTCTTTTTATTGTTGTGCATGTTTAGTAATTGTTTTGTCATCTTATGACTCTGCTGATGCTTTATGCTATCCAGGTTGTGGATTTTGGGGAGGGTGGACCTGTTCGATGTTCTCGTTGCAAGGGGTACATAAATCCTTTCATGAAGTTCACTGAACAAGGAAGGCATTTCATTTGCAATCTTTGTGGTATGTATACAATTTGGAATCAACTGTAGAGTTTTTTCATAATTATGTAGCACATAGCTGATAGTTTTCTTTCCCCACTTAGGAGATGGATCTGTATCAGAATGAGTATATGTCTGGTCTTCACTTTATTTCAATTATTTTAGATGTAACCTTTCATCAAAATCTTGTGCGATTTTTGTGTCTTTTTCTTTCTTTACTTACAGTACTGGTTCCTTGAATTAGCATAATAACTCTTTTTTGAGTTGTAATTGGCAAGTCTTCCATCCTTATTGCAGTACCGTCATTGATGATGGTTGGAAAGAAAGTCTGAAGTTATTATAAGTGTGTGGTGAAAGCTGCTTGTTGGTTTGTTACAGTGTGAGTTGTCAAGATCTTTGCCTGTGATAAAGTTATAGAAAACATAAGGTTTCTTACCATGATTTGCAATTTGCACGCATTTGAGTTCTTGGATATTGTTGGAGCCGTTTTAACTGTTCAATTAGCAGTTCTAGCCTTCTAGGTTTTGTTTAGACTTCAAAGGCATTCTTACTCTTTATGAACCTGTGTGGTTGCTGAGAGTCTGAGACGCAATAGCATATGTCTTGAGAACAAAAGGAATTATGTTCCTGACTTTGTTTGAATTCATCTGTTATAGGCTTTATCGTCTAAGAAAACAGAGTTGTTTATATAGAAAAATGATTGAGACAATTGTGCAAATTGTTTCTTGCTTCATTACGGGTCAGATCCTGTCAGGAGAAACCAAAATTTATTGTCGTTGCTGCTGAAAATTGAATTCAATTTCATGAAAATATTTTACCTTAAGATATGTAGCTGTTGAAACAGTATTATTTAAGTTTGGTTGGAAAACTTTTAAGTTGTTCCAAAGGGTGGTTAAAAGTTAGATTTGGTGGGAAAAAATTATAGACAATGAACAACAGTGTCAGTACAAGATTATTAATTTTCCTGTAAATATTTTGCCTTACTAACCATCAGTGCTTTGGTACACATCCTTCACGAGTAACTAAGACATTGTCCTGAAAAATATCATGCCTGATTAAGTTTCTGTCAAGTTTTTAGCTACTACTTTGTTGGTATTAATATTGGATACATATTTACCTGAAAATTCCATGTTCAGTTAAAGTTTTAAGCATTTCGGGTAGGGTCTAGGTCATATATATATGCATGCATGCATGTATGTATATGTATACATATATAAGTACGTGTGTTTGTATATAATACTTATATTAATGCATATGATATTTGTCATGCCGCGATCTGTGGGCCCCACTAGATGGTCAACACCTCTTTGACCCGTCCAACACGTCTCACAACCTGGAGAACGAGATGAAGTCTAAGGTCAACATTATTCAAATAACTAAACGACAAACTTTTCACAACTAAAACCCAAATATTTCACATTTTATTCCAGTTTAATAATTAAAATACAATAACTTAATACTACCTTCTCGCATCAAAGACAAGGATGAGAAAATTCTAGTGGCAAATGATGATATAAGAAATAGATGGAAAAACTATTTTTATAAGCTTTTTAATGAAAATAAAGATGTTAGTATTAGCTTAGGAGAGTTGGCTAAATCAGAAAAGTATATAAACCACAATTTCTACCGAGCCTATTCAAAAGAATGAAGTCAAATAGGCTCTTAAACATATGAAGGGTGGTAAATCGGTAGGACCAGACAATATTCCTATGGAAGTTTGAAAAATACTAGGAGAAATAGGAATCACTTGGCTCACAAGACTATTTAATGAAATATGGAGAAACCAAAAGATTCTCGAGGAATAGAGAGCGAGTACACTTATACCCATATATAAGAATAAGAGAGACATTCAGAATTGTGCGAATTATCGAGGTATCAAGTTAATGAGCCATACTATGAAATTGTGGGAAAGAATTATCGAGCATAGGTTAAGACAAGTATCAAGTACAACGGAGAACCAATTTGGATTCATGCTAGGCAGATCTACTATTGAAGAGATTCACCTTTTGAGACGTCTTATGGAACATTTTAGAGCAAAAAAGAAAGACCGTCACATGGAATTTATTGATCTAGAAAAAGCTTACGATAGGATACTGAGGGAGGTTCTTTAGAGAATCTTGGAAAAAAGAAAGACCGTCACATGGAATTTATTGATCTAGAAAAAGCTTACGATAGGATACTGAGGGAGGTTCTTTAGAGAATCTTGGAAAAAAGCGGTATCCCATTGACATACATAAACCTTATAAGAGACATGTATAATGGTGCAAAAACATGTGTGAGGACTAATGAAGGAACGACAAACTTCTTTGAAGTTAATATTAGGTTACATCAAGGATCAACTTTAAGTCCATACTTATTTATAATGATGATTGATGAGTTAATAAAACATATTCAAGATGAAGTACTTTGGTGTATATTATTTGCAGAGGACATTGTGTTAGTGGAGGAGTCTAAGGAAAAAGTTAATAGAAAATTGGAATTATGGAGATAAACATTAGAAAGTAAAGGCTTTTGACTTAGTAGAATAAAGATAGAATATATGAAATGTAAGTTTGATCATTTGGTTATTTCAGAGGACATAGAAATTAATTGGCACACATTGCATCCCCTAAAAGGAAAGTTTTAAATACCTAGGGTCAATTTTTCAAAGTGATGGAAGAATTGATGAAGATGTTACACATAGAATTAATGATGGTTGGTTAAAATGGAGAGGAGCATCAGGTATTCTTTGTGATAAGAAGATATCATTAAAGTTAAAAGGTAAATATTATAGAGCTGCAATTAGACCGCAGTTAATCATCAACATTTACAAAAGATGTCTGTGACAGAAATGAAGATATTGAGATGGGATGAGTGGTCATACAAGAAAAGACCGTATACATAATGAGGTTATTAGAAACAAATTAGGAGTGACACCAATAGAGGATAAAATGAGAGAATATCGTTTAAGATGATTTGGACATATAGAAAGAAGATCAAAAGAACCTGAAAGAAGGTATGAAAAATTAGATTTTGAAAGTATTAAAAGAGGTAGAGGACGACCACTAAAGTGTTGGAAAGAAGCAATAAAGAATGATCTAGCTTATTGTGAGTTAACTGCTAACATGACACATGATAGGGCTATGTGGAAACAAAGAATCCATGTAGCCGACCTTGTCTAGTATGGGAAAAGGCTTAGTGGTTGTTATTGTTGTAACTCAATACTATCTTCTATGAAGATGCTCATATCACTCTTCAAATTGTCTCTATGTCACATAACAAGATATGCCTTTTAATATAACCTGTAAAAGAAATATAATAATAGAATGAGGGTCAATCACACATGCTCGTAAGCATATGTGATCTTTCCATAGAAAACAAGCACACTAAAGACATGCATGTTTTAAATCATACATAATATAAGAGAGAAATGAGTATCACCGTTCAAGTCAGTATCATCGACATAAACATGCATGCATAATCAAACTACATAGACCACTATCATAGCCAATCACAATCATGTTATAGGAGGCCCACGGTCTTTCCTGTTGTTTCAACACGTGGCCTTTGACAACCATCACACATGCTAGTAAGGTCCTGGACTTTGACAGATTGTTAAGCGTGTCAAGTCCAACTCTATCGAGTCTATATGCAACAATTTCTGAAAACCACACAATTAAGGTCATGCTTTCACATAATTATATAAACAAATCCAAAGTCATATCCATTCACCTAAGATATCTACCAGTCTTAATCCATTTACAATTGTTCATATCATATTTTTATCTTTAAATATCAAAACCATATGTCCAGTACTCCAAATCCACAAAATAGTTCTATTTTAAAACATTCACTACTCTCGTTGGTTTACCATGTGACTGAAGATGTTTCCAACCTAGGTGTATTTTATAACACAATGCAACTAAAAGTGAGTGAACATAACCATCCACCATCTAACGATGACTTATACCATCGTAAAGAGAGTGGCTCCATATCCAACAATATTTACTCGCACTTAGACACACTTATGCAACATGTCAATTTAAATAATAAAGTAGTTTCCAATACACATATTAAGCAAACCAATATATAATCATTTCAAGACATTTATAAGACAATTCATAATCACATGCATCATTTAAAATCAATTGAAACTATCTCTAATAGGTATCATAAAAGAGAACACATCCACCTACCTATTGCATCTCACTTCTATTTAGATCTAGTCTCACAATACTTGTTGCTTTAAATCATCTTGATTAGTTCTTAAATCATGATAAAAATATAATATTAATATTGTACAATGATACGATCTATTACGAACTCAATGGTTCAAACTGTGTTGAGATCAAACTTCAAATGGCCCCAAAATAGCCTAAATATTCATTTGGATCTGTTTGGGTTTGTCAGTACCCGATTAAGAATCCGAATCCAATTTCTATTATTCTGTTTTGGACCCATAGATTGAGGCAGATCCCAACTGTGTCAGCTATAAGGCATTGTCATGTTCGGCCCAACCCAATGTGACACAGGCTGTAGGACACTGACACGACACTGCTGTAGCAGCCACTATTGGCCACCATTTCTCCCTCAAATCTGGCGATGGTGTTTTGTGCAACCAGGACCGATCCATGTCTCCATCTCCTTCTGTACCATTTTCTTCCCCTATGCGCTGCTAGTAGCTGGTAGTTTGGCCATAAAATGGAAGAGAAATAAAAATAAAGGGAAAATTGATGGAATTGCTGGAAAGATCCTTTTCTTCTGTCAATTTTGAGCTTGGTGGTGCTCGTGGGACACCCAACGTTACCATCTCTCTTCCTTTTGTCATTTTCGTTCAAGAACGATGTAAGAATCCCCATTTCGTCATAAAAACAAAATAAAAGACAAAAGGGTACCTTGAAAAAATCGGGCGAGAATCCCCCTCTTCCTTGTGGCATCCGGTGCTTCCATCCACCTCCTCCATTAAGTCTCTCTCTCTCTCTCTCTCTCACACACACACACACACACACCCATCTGCATGCAGAAGCATCACCAGGAGCTGCCCACCCGAGCTGTTCTGTGGAAATCGAGCAGGAGGGCGGTCACCCTCCTGCCATAGGGGTCCGAGTTGGATCGGACCCATTTCAGTCAATCCAACCCTACAAACAACAACAACAACAACAACTAAACCTTTTCCCATACTAGACAGGGTCGGCTACATGGATTCTTTGTTTCCACAAAGCCCTATCATGTGCCAGCCCTATATATTATGTATGTTATATATATCATATATTGTATTGAGTTGGTTGGAATTTCACAAGTTTTGGGTATTCCAAGAATCCGATCACATTGTACCAGTCAATCCAACCCAGATATTACAAATATATATATATATATATATATATATATATATATATTATGTATGTTATATATAGCATATATTGTATTGAGTTGGTTGGAATTTCACAAGTTTTGGGTATTCCAAGAATCCGAACACATTGTACCAGTCAATCCAATCCAGATATTACAAATATATATATATATATATATATATTATGTATGTTATATATAGCATATATTGTATTGAGTTGGTTGGAATTTGACAAGTTTTGGGTATTCCAAGAATCCAAACACATTGTACTTTCCCGAGTTTCTCATGTTATACTATATATATATTTTATACATCTACATACAAATGTAATGTACATACTATACATATATTCTACATAGATAAATACACATGATATATATACATATTATAATATATGAATATATATTAAGTATACTTTTTTGTACATATTGGTGGCTATCCGAAGTTAACCAGAGGTCCAGAACCCTACCTGGGTTGTGTCCTGGTCCAAATAATGTCTCAAAGAAAAATCCGATTGGATTTGGGTTGGTCTGTTTTTGACCCAAACCCTACCCGATGGTCCAATTTGCCACCTTACTCTGTATTTTACATTATAATGCAATAAAAACCCAAGGCTAGGACCTTGCCTCAGTGCTTACTGTGACCGGCTGCTTGGTCAAGGAGGATTTCCTGTGGGATTCAAATGTCTGACTATTCATCTAGAAGCCAAAGGACTTCCCATTGTGCTAACCTCTTGGGCTTCCAACTTTTTGTTTTAACGTTGGCCAACTATCAACTTTGATTCACTTCTTTCTTGATACTCTATCTACGTTTCTCTGTTGATGAATTCATTTCTGTTCAACAAAAGTTGGTCTTTAGTCAGGCTCCTCGTGTGGATGCTTGTTGATGGTTGTGGCATCCCACTAAACATTATTAGCATTGAGAATCTAAAGGTTTCCGCTGCCCAGTAACCAAGAAATTTGTTTAGAAGGCAATGTAAAACACAAATCACCTTTTTTGGGGGCAATTCAAATGAAAACCCATTACCCACAGAAGGTTTTGATGGGCCAACAAAAGTGTTGCTTGTGCTGAGAAGTGCCACTGATTCAAGGATAACTTTGGGCTTATTCCTTATAACAACCAGCAATATGTCAAGCTTCTATACATTTCTTGGACATGATATTCTAGAGTTACCTAATGCCTTATTGTTCATAAAGCATTCTAAGCAACTTACTGTAATTTAGGCGCCTACGGCCTACCACATTGGCTATGGGCATATCAGAGAAATTAGGTTCAGTAACTCGACTGACATTAGCCCAATGCACAACTAAGGGAGCATGGGATATCTTTGTTTGCCTTATTAAGGTGCATTAACAACTTTTATGAAAGAGTCTCCACCCAAACTAACAAGTAATGAGCAGAAATTTATGCCTTTCACCAGGGTTTCAGTTTTAAGATAAGAACTAGCTATCTTCTGGTTTTCTTCACCCATCTAAATCAAACTAGGCAACTTTTAGGGACAGTCAACAACACGTAGCATTGTCACCTTTACTTTTTTAGAGGATTTGGTTTTGGTAGGTAGTTGTATACTTGTTGAAAAAGTCGAGCTTTTCAACTGTAAATCTTGCGGAACTTATAAGTGGTGTTATATTGTAATTGTAGTCTCCTTATGCCCTGTCGAGGTTCCTTCCTGTTCAGCTGATTCAGTTAATAGAAAAGCTGCTGCAACCTTTTTTTTGTTTTCGTGAGCCCATATTCTCTGTTCTAAGATGTCCTTTTTGCAGGGTTTATTAATGAGACACCTCGTGACTATCAATGCAATTTGGGGCCAGATGGCAGGCGCCGAGATGCTGATGAAAGGCCTGAGCTATGTAGAGGAACGGTTGAGTTTGTTGCCACAAAGGAATACATGGTGTGTGAATGGTTCTTCAAGACCATCCCCTCCTGTTCCTTCTTTAGTGGTTGCAGAAATTCCTTAATCTTATGGCGGTTATCTGCCATTGGTCGCTTCTTTTAGTTTATTTATTATGCTATCTTTGAAATACATCATGTATCACAACTTTTTTTATCATGCTGCTGTGTAACGTTTTATCCCACTGTCATTCTGTTTTTCTGTGGATACAAGTGGCTTCCCTATTTTCTTTACCTACGCTCCACCGAATGTTTGTAGTGTGTTTTTGCTGGGTTTTTGTTGTAATGATCCTCTGTAGAGGTCTACTCAGTTCCCTTTTCACCATGGATCCACACTTTATGATTGCCAACATAAAATATGTAGTATGATCAATATAATTAATCAGAATTATTGGTACAAATGTAGCTGATATCCTGCTGAACCGTCTCCCAAGATTTTTTTTAAATCAATGGAACTTGGCAATAAAGTTTTTGATTCACCTACCTTTTTGTCTTTTGTAAATTTCTGCTTATTAAATGAGATGTTGACTTGTGATTCAGTTGAGAGGAAGTGCATCTATGATGAAATTGTTGTGCTTGTTAAAATCTAAATAACCTCGTGCTGTCTGAGTTGAAGTTTTATAATTGTCATTATTTGATGATTGTAACGATGTTCTATCTGTATCTTTGTCTTTAAAAATCAACACAGCTGTTTTATAATCATTCATTATTTGATGGTGGTCGCAATGTTATATTTGTATCATTGTCCTTAAGATTAATGCAGTTATTTGCTTTGTTGAATCATTCTTTCTTGCCGAACTTTATCAGAACTGCTTAGTGTATCTTTCCCTCATGAAAGTGATGGTGACCTTACCTTCATGAACCGGAAATGTCCTACATATTTTTGTTTAAGATTTGGGTGTTGTGATTTTTTCTTGATTTTTAAATCGCTGCACCTTTTCAGGTCCGTGATCCAATGCCTGCTGTCTTTTTCTTCCTTGTGGATGTATCCATGAATGCTATTCAAACTGGTGCAACTGCAGCTTCTTGCAGTGCAGTAGCTCAAGCAATTAATGACCTCCCTGTAAGTTTTTGTCCTCTTTATTTGGTTCTCATCGTATGGGAAAAGGCTTAGTTGTTGTTGTATTTGGTTCTCATCGTCCAAGCTGTTGTAGTATATGTTTTCAGCCACTTATTGTGATTGAGTAGCTTCAATGCTTTCTTCATCAGTTAATTTATTGATGATTGAAATGAAGAATTCCCGAGTCGTATGTTTACTGAAAGAAGAACAAGAGAATGACTTCCTCAACTTTGTGGACACATTTGTTGGTTTTAATGTTAGATCTGGGATTGGGTTCCCTAGGCAAATTCCAATTTTTGATGGTATTAGCTGCAATGCTCACATGCCTCTGTTGTTCTGGTTTTCTCTTTTTTATTCTCCTCTTTGTGGAGCTTAGACCTAATGATGTTTGTTGAATTGCGGTGTAGTCCCTTTAGGTCTCCTGGTTCAGCTTGCAAATTGGTGGAAATATCTATAGGACTACGGTGAATAGGAGTATATTTGTTTTGGTTTTCCAGAGAGGTATTCAGTGATGATGAACTTAGTCAAAGGTGACCCAGCATTAATAAAATGTGGCAGTTTGATCCTGAGCATAGCTGGATATTAAGTTGTATGAAGGTTAGACTACGTTTCTGACTAGATCTGGTGAATTTTTTTCAGGCTTTTGACTGTTGTTGAGGGTGGGTTGAATCCCATTTCTCATTTGTTTGAACTTGCTTGGAGCATAAATAGCAAGATCTCTAAGATTGTTTACTGGTGGCAAAGCAAGACATGTTTAGGATTATTGGATGGCTGAAAGTTTCTCTATCTGGTTCTTACATGACAAAGTTCAGAAAATTTTCAGTCTAGAGTGCCAGGCATAGCAACTGTATTATACAAGCATTGCTAGTCACAGTATCACTATTTTGTTAAAATGAGCATAAACTGCGTAGTGGAAGTTAAACATGGGGAAGGAGTTGGTAGTAGAGAAACATAATCTTCATGCGAATAATTTCTTTTCATTTTCTACAGGAATCATTCCACAGATTAAGGTATCTTTTCATGTTGCTCGGGTATTAGATATATATTTATGAAGCTTGTTGAGAACTCCGGAAAAAATGCTTCAGGCAATTGGAGTTCCTAAATGATTTGATTGATGTTCTTGCCATGAGCCTTTACGCAAGCCCCAAGCCTACTGGTGAATGGCCTTCGAGATTGTTTTAGCTAGTTTTTAAGATGGAATATGTTTTTCAACATAATTTTAGTTAGAACAGTCTCTTTTGGGGACAAGACAATTAATGATAGTTGCTTCTTTCTGTGGAAGGAAGGTCTCCACAGGAAAAGTGGCCATTTGTTTTGTAAGATTGCTCCTTGAGCTGATGTCCTTGTAACACATCCTTGATTGTCAACAATGGATTCATTGTAAATCCATTAGTAGTTGAATCCGCTTAGGTTGAAGGCATGGTTTTGATACCTAAGGTGGCGAGCCAAATTCTGCAACAGGCCAAGCACATTGCACCATTCATTTTCTGAAGTTAGTGATTGCAGTTTTTAGGTGTCATTGTTGCTGTCAAATTTGTATGTGCTTTCTTTTTCTTTTCTCTTCTGAAAAAATCCAATTGTGCTAAAAATCCAGCTCCTCCTTGAAGTACTAGGAAAAAGGCTTATGTGGTAGAAGCATTTCCATATTAAAATACGATAGACATTTTATTTACACGTGTCAACGTATGTTACCAATCCTGAAAAGCAAATGCTCATTGCTAAGATAAAAAAGACATTTCTTTAAGTAAAACATTATGCGTAACAAAGAGATATCACATTAATTTCCACACCATTGGACATCTTCATTTATCATTTTTTTTAATGAGAGAATCCAAAGCTTGAAGCATATCAAGTTTTATTTGTGTTGGCACTGTTGGACATGGCCTTACATTCAAGTTCATTTCAGCAAGATGATTCTTCAAATGGAAGCTTCCATCATGGAGAATATGACTGTGGTATGTCATAAAGGTTCAATTTTCATGATGTAGTGAAAGCCGCAATGTCAAACTGGATTATTATTAGAAGTGGAAGAGGCCATGGAAATTGGAAAAGTTAAAATCACTCAAAAGATTCAAAGCAAGGTTAGAAGATCTCATGCACTCGGTCAAGAGCGTGCAGTAGACCCTAAAGTGTGGCTTTTTAAAGTTTATCCCCAAAAAATAAGAAAAGATGGAGCATTTGGATCCGCATAAAGTGTATCTTACAATACATTGAGTGTTTGGGACTGCAGAAAGTGTAGCATACATACGGGGTGCATTGTATGATGTGGTGTGATACAACCCCATCTTTGATATGGAGCAAATGCTCCGATAAATGATTATTACAAGTGGTGTTCTCATTTGAGACTTCGCATGCCCTAATTTTTGTGGCACTAGGGTCTTGTATTTAAGCGATGTTCTCAGTCACTAGATCCTGTTTCTCAGGGCCAATCTATTTGTGATGTTGTTACAGGAAGGTCCTCAGACTATGGTCGGTTTTGCAACATATGACTCAAGTGTTCACTTTTACAATCTTAAGAGGAATTCACAACAGGTAATTGCCATTTTCTCTTCTCTGTTTTTTAATATTTTGGAGGATACTCTATTTTAATTACGTTTGGAAGTAGTCAAATTTAACTGGAAGCACTTGATGCTTACTTCCATGAACGGGTTGAAGTTATGTGAATGAATTACTCTGAAGTCTGTGTGCTTGGAGATAACCTGATTCCAATAATTTGTGAGAAGATCACATACTTGTATTTTATTGTTGTTTTCCATGTGCTGCAATTTTGTTGTAATGTTAAAGACTTGATATTGGATGAACAGAAGTATAATATCAACAAAATAAGGAGAGATTGCTCATTGAACTTTATCTTCTTCTAAGTGCAGCCTTTGATGCTCATTGTTCCTGATGTTGAAGATGTTTATACCCCTCTTGAGACTGATCTGATTGTTCAACTTTCTGAGGTTGGGATATGAAAATCCTAATGTTTGCTTTTTCTGTCATCCATATTTTCTGAAAGCTTATCTGTGACACGTTTGAAAAACTAATGGTCCTTCCTTCTATGAGTGTTCAGTGCCGGCAACATTTGGAGCAATTGCTAGATACCATTCCTACAGTATTCCAGAGTAACAAAGTTCCAGAGTCAGCTTTTGGTGCAGCTGTCAAGGTTTCTTTTGACTTTCTTGTTATGCTATTATTAGATTATTTGCACACCACTGCCATAATACCAGTGGAGGCACAAGTCTGATATTGATATGTATGTATTCGTTCATGTAAACACCTACATATATTGTTTCCAGTGTGAATCTTTGTCATTCATGCAAAATGTTTCTTAAAGATGATCTCGTTCTTTTGGTGTGTTTGCAGGGTGCTTTTTTGTCAATGAAATCAACAGGAGGAAAGCTGCTTGTGTTTCACTCAGGCAACACCTCAGAACTTAACTCGTTTTCATCTTCTGTAGAAACGTTTGCTGTTACAATCCATAGATTCTAAGTTTGCCATGTTGAGAAAATGCAGCCCTTAGTCTTTTGAAAAAGAAAATGCAGTGAGCTTGTACAGCCCTTGGTGTCATGAGGTCTGCACTAGATTTATTTCTCTGTTAAGGCTGGGAAGGTGGTAAAGTTTATTGATGTAGGGTATAGGGAGTTTGAGATCAAAATGTGTCAAGGGACCACTATGGTAAGTTAACGATGGTCTACACAGAACTAAGTGCGAGTTATGGTGATAGCTTCATTTTGGATTGGAAATGATTGCTTTATTTTGCAGCGCCCATTCTGTTGGCATTCTCTCGATTAATCTTCAGAAATTAAATACAAATATAGAACCTATGTTGTAGGAACAGGCTCAAGCAGCAAGAATTTAGGGATATTTTGGAGGCATGTGGATGATTAGCTGCTGAATATAACAAATTTGCTGTCTATTTCTTGTGGAATGGTACCTGAATTTGCTTATCAGCAAGGATCCTTGGAGTAGGAAGTAGCGGTATCAAACAAGAAGAAATCTTGTCAAATCAGATGCCCTTTACTTTTTTAAAGCTTTTGGAGACAGTGGCAGCCTTGAGTTCAAAATCCTGTGTGTAGTTTGTTTGTTGTTTTTCTCTACATCAGATTTTTTGTGTGGAGATGATCATGTTCTGATGACACAATTGTGCATAGACAGGTCGTTTGCATAACGTTTTACAAACGTTATTGCATGTTTAAGACTGCAAATATGAAGTCATTTTCTGTTATATATTTTCCTAATATTTTCTCTTAATTCTTCTTCTTCATCCAAAATCTCTTGTGCTGATTTTGTGTCTGCCCTTCAAAGTTGTCTGTCAGCATGTTGGTAATCACCGTCTCTAGCTCTGATCTTCATAATATAGGCCTTTATGCAAGTTGTGGAAAATGGAATGGACGTGGAGTAAGCTTCTTGCAAAGAAAAAGGTCATCTTGTTTTTTGTTCTACAAATTTCGACACTATCTCCTAACCTAGCTAGAATAGTTGAAAGCAAAAAAAGGACTATGGCAGTTCATTCTTGTAACTTCCTATTGAAACATCATATAATAGATAGAGCATGAGAGAAAATTAGACTGCTTACTGTGATGCAAAACAAATTAATGGTCAAGGACAGAAGAATGAAACTCCATTTCCTCAACTCAAAGGCAACATACATAAGTAGCCTATTTTCTTGCATATAGCTTACAGATTATGTAATTTGAGAAGCTTATGATTGGTTAAAAGCCCTGTGTCTTGTAAGAAACAGTAAAACATGATTGTGCTTTTTTGGAGTTAAATGCTAGTAAGACATTAGATTGTGTTCATGCAACTAATAATCCACTCAGCCGACCTCACTTAGTGTTGAAAATGCTTGGTCTTGTTTTTGGATGGTTGAGCAAAACCCATCAACCGACTGAAAGACTTTTCTGTATAGCAAGGGAGACTAAGAAGTCATCCAAAACCATCAACCGACCGATGCTTTAAGTCGGCCAATTTCTTCATCCACTTAGCTGCCTTCACAAGGAGTGTGTGCGCAATGTCCCACTCTCCTGCATGTCCGAACAGAATGAGTACGTTGACTGCACTAGTCCCATGTAGGTTGCCGCTAATGAGTGTGGTGTCTCGGGCTGTTGTCTAGTTGCCAACACGAAAGGACTCCTGCCAGTTAATTCGCTAGCCTGCAAGTTATAAGAAAATTGTGTATTGTCTAGCCACTCAGTCCTTAAGCCTTGTCACCTGTATACTTTGTGTTCAGTATCTTTCTAGAAAATAATCCCCCAATGATTCTTGGAAACAGTTGTCTGACCTTGCATATTGCATCAGGTGCATCTAACAAGTCACCTTGTGCACAATTTTCTGTTTTGATAGATCTCTTGAAACCATTTCATGGCTGAGAAGTTGCACGTCTCTAGGGTTGTAGCAAGTTCTCACGTTACATTGTGCACATGCAAAGCCTGTATACATTGTTTTTACTCATCCTGGTTTAATGTCTCTGGCCAGAGTTCATTGACCTTGATCTAGTGAGTTGGATTCACTTTGATCTTACTGCTTTACGCTATGAGATATTTTAATGCCAATTTCTTACATTTATGAGGAGAATTATCAAAATTGATTTGCTGACTTGACTATTTTCTTGTTATATTGCAGTACTGCCTTCAATTGGTATTGGATCTCTTTCTGCTAGGGAAGTAGAAGGGCGGGCAAATCCTTCTGGAGATAAGGTAGTGATACTTGGGCAGATTGTTTTGGTCCTCTGTGTGCTCCTCTCTGTGAATATTTGTGCAGCATAGGAGTTTCTTTGCTTTGGATAAATAAATTTTAGTGACAGCTGTTAAGCTATTGGTTTGGATGTCCGAGGAAATCTTAAGCAAGGGGGTGTAAGTTTTGGGACAGCACAAGGCCTGGAAAAAGTACAGTTGTAATAAGTTTTTCTGAAAACAGTGGGTGATTCCAAAAGTAATGCTTGAAGTTGCTCACCTCTGTGTGTGGCACGGTTTGCTGTTACTTCCCACAATTACTTCCTCTACCTTAATATATTCAGCAATCCAAGGTTATGTTTGGTCTCCATTTCTTCTTTAAGCTTAGATATTTCTCTCTCTCTCTCTCATGGTCCTTTTGTGACAATGAAAGCAAGGCTTGGCATCTTCCTCTGCAACCTCATTCGACATTCACTCGGTAATTCTGATAGTCCTTTGCTTTCAGACCCAACACACAAATATGAGGAATAAGTGCACACAAAGAGATGCATGCAACACAAGGACTTTCCAGGAGAACGCCCACATCATCTAAGCACCCTTGACAGGAGAGTTTTAAATTTTTAATCTATGCGCTGGTGCTGGAAGGGTTACATCCCATGAAAAATCAACACCTCATTTATGTGTCTCATATGTTGCATAAACTGTGGTTTGATGAGTGAGGTATTTAAAATCCTTTCCATTCAGACATGCATTTTCTTAAGCTCTTCATGTGCCTGCACGTGCGTGTTTCTTTTTTACAAATTCTACCCCACATCCCATCTTCTTTTCAAAGGGGTTTCAGCTTGAGCTATTCTTTCATTTTTCTCCTTACAAATGGGAAAGGAAGAAGGAGAACAATAATAAGTACAGTTGTGTCTCAGCTAGGACAAACTAAGGCATTTAAATAAAAAATATGAGATTGTAAGACTGGCGCTTTCATGTAATTGGCTTGTTTATTTGTGTACCAGTAATCTCAGAACTAATTCAAATAAACTTTACTGTTTCACTTGAGTGGCTGTACTGATGGCAACAAAATACAAACTTTTTAAACCTGTCAGACTTGTATTGCTGTTCTTATTTGAGTGATATTCGGTTCTGAGTCAGGAGGTGCAGAAGTTGCTTCAACCAGCAGACAAGACCTTAAAGACCATGGCAATAGAATTTGCTGAATATCAGGTAAATCCTGTCCAGTGTTGACAGTGCCGTATTGTAATGTGTATCGTTTTCCTCCATGAGACTGATTACCGTATCGGAACGTATCTTAATTTTTTTTATGAGGTGTTAGCTCCCAGAGATGGGGCAGGAGTTCAATACTTGGTTATGCGCCTGGATGGGTCCACCTAACCCAGCTATCTGAAAAAGGAACTAATCATACTGTGTACCATGGTCTGCATTAACCTGAAATTTTATTTCAAGGTCTTTTGGTCTTAATCTTAATTTTGAAAATGTAAATGATGGCAATACAAGCTGCCTACGTTGTTCTCGCTAGTCACATGCTGAACTAATCATACTGTCATGGTTATTGATTTCTCATTTTCGAGATGAGATATGGAGCGTCACTAAGGGTGTATCGTACGATACGTGCGATACAGCCTGTATTGCACAATAGGCCAATAAGTTCACCCTTTGCGATACATCCCTTATATCGTATTGTGAGAAATCACAATACGATACGATACAGGCCTTATCATATAGGAGACAGGATTCCTATATCCTTACTGTGATTCATGATGACTTGTTTGACTTTCCAATTTCAGGTTTGTGTAGACATTTTCCTCACAACCCAAACTTATGTTGACATTGCTTCCATATCTGTTATTCCAGGAACCACCGGTGGTCAGGTATGATAAAATTTTGATTGTCGAGGTGGTCTAGCTTGTTATCATGACTCTGCTGATTAGTTTATACTAAAGAAAACATAAATTTTAGTACCAAGTGATGTTCAATTAACATTGATAATTTATACTTTTTGTTTTAGGCAAATAGAAGTTAGTTTCAAGACTTTTCATGGTGCACCCACCTTGTTATGTTACACATTTTTTTTATATCGACAAAAAGTGATTGTGTAGGAGACATAAATAAAGATTTATTTATTTATTATCATAAATGAAGATTTAAAGGATAGTGTAGTAGACATACAACGATATGGTGACCGAATCATGACGTTGAAATTAGTGTTAGGATTAGAGGTTTTGAATATAGTTTGTACTTACGCACTCCAAGTAGGCTTAGAAGATAGTATAAAGACAGCTTTTTGGGAAGATAAGGTGATTCAAAGGATTCCACAAAGGGAGATGATTTGTTTAGGAGGAGACTTAAATGGACATGTCGGTAAAGAGGCATTAGCATATCAAGGTATTCATGGAAACTTTGGTTTTGGAGATATAAATGAGGAAGGTAGGGAGATTTTAAATTTTGCTATGGCATTTGATCTCTTTATAGTCAATATAATCTTCAAAAAATGAGATGAATATTTAATTACTTATAAGAGTGGCTTATCACAAACATAAATTAATTACTTTATTTGTAGAAAAAAGATAGAGCGTGTTGTAAAGATTGCAAGGTAATTCCAGGAGAAAGTTTAACCACCCAACATCGACTTTTAGTTATGGATTTACAAATAAAAAAATAGACAAAGAAGAAAAGAGTGCATCGAGCTATTTAGACTAAATGGCGGAACCTCAAAAGCGAGAAAGAAGATATATTTAAACAGAAAGTCCTTCAAGGAGATGCTTGGAATTATGTTGGTACACCTTGTGATATGTGGAACAATATGGTTATGTATATTAGGAAAGTGGTGAAAGATGTGTTAGGTGAATCTAAGGGAGGTGTATCGGTACAAAAAGAAGTTTGGTGGTGGAGTGAAGTAGTGCAAAATAAAATCAAGGCAAAGAGAGCAAGTTAAAAATCATATTATGCTAAGAAAACTAGTGAAACTTTAGAGGCTTATAAGAAAACAAAGAAGGAAGCGAAAAAGGGTGCCAGTGAAGCAAAAGCTAAAATTTGGGAGGATTTATATAAAAAAACTCAACTCAAAAGAGGGTGAAAGAGATATTTTTAGGATAGCCAGGGTTAGAGATAAGAAAACTAAAGATCTTAATTCTGTTAGATACATCAAAGACGAGGATGAAAAAAATTCTAGTGGTGAATGATGATATAAGAAATAGATGAAAAAACTATTTTTATAAGCTTTTTAATGAAAATAAAGATGTTAGTATTAGCTTAGGAGAGTTAGCTAAATCAGGAAAGTATATAAACCACAATTTCTATCGACGTATTCAAAAGAATGAAGTCAAATAGGCTCTTAAACATATGAAGGGTGGTAAATCGGTAGGACCAGACAATATTCCTATAGAAGTTTGAAAAATACTAGGAGAAATAGGAATCACTTGGCTCACAAGACTATTTAATGAAATATGGAGAAACCAAAAGATGCCCAAAGAATAGAGAGCGAGTACACTTATACCCATATATAAGAACAAGAGAGACATTCAGAATTGTGCGAATTATCGAGGTATCAAGTTAATGAGCCATACTATGAAATTGTGGGAAAGAATTGTCGAGCATAGGTTAAGACAAGTATCAAGTACAACAGAGAACCAATTTGGATTCATGCTAGGCAGATCTACTATTGAAGAGATTCACCTTTTGAGACGTCTTATGGAACATTTTAGAGCTAAAAAGAAAGACCTTCACATGAAATTTATTGATCTAGAAAAAGCTTACGATAGGATACTGAGGGAGGTTCTTTAGAGAATCTTGGAAAAAAGCGGTATCCCATTGACATACATAAACCTTATAAGAGACATGTATAATGGTGCAAAAACATGTGTGAGGACTAATGAAGGAACGACAAACTTCTTTGAAGTTAATATTAGGTTACATCAAGGATCAACTTTAAGTCCATACTTATTTATAATGATGATTGATGAGTTAATAAAACATATTCAAGATGAAGTACTTTGGTGTATATTATTTGCAGAGGACATTGTGTTAGTGGAGGAGTCTAAGGAAAAAGTTAATAGAAAATTGGAATTATGGAGATAAACATTAGAAAGTAAAGGCTTTTGACTTAGTAGAATAAAGATAGAATATATGAAATGTAAGTTTGATCATTTGGTTATTTCAGAGGACATAGAAATTAATTGGCACACATTGCATCCCCTAAAAGAAAAGTTTTAAATACCTAGGGTCAATTTTTCAAAGTGATGGAAGAATTGATGAAGATGTTACGCATAGAATTAATGATGGTTGGTTAAAATAGAGAGGAGCATCAGGTATTCTTTGTGATAAGAAGATATCATTAAAGTTAAAAGGTAAATATTATAGAGTTGCAATTAGACCGCAGTTAATCATCAACATTTACAAAAGATGTCTGTGACAGAAATGAAGATATTGAGATGGATGAGTGGTCATACAAGAAAAGACCGTATACATAATGATGTTATTAGAAACAAATTAGGAGTGACACCAATAGAGGATAAAATGAGAGAATATCGTTTAAGATGGTTTGGACATATAGAAAGAAGATCAGAAGAACCTGTAAGAAGGTATTAAAAACTAAAATTGAAAAGTATTAAAAGAGGTAGAGGATGACCACAAAAGTGTTAGAAAGAAACAATAAAGAACGATCTAGCTTATTGTGAGTTAACTGTTAACATGGCACATGATAGAGCTCTGTGGAAACAAAGAATCCATGCAGCCAACTCCGTCTAGTATGGGAAAAGGCTTAGTTGTTGTTGTTGTTGTTTGACAAAAAGTGATTGTGTATGTCTCTTGTCATTCCTTATGTTTTTCATCCTATCAAATAAAAAATGCTTGTATAAAAATGCTCTAAATAGCTTAGATTGTGACCATGCATTGATTGTGTTATGTACTGTCGGTAATGTTCATTGAAAATTCATGGATAAACAGAAAGCCGCCTGATGGTTGTGTAAGATTACAGTCAAGTTCATGACACCTTTCACCAACATTCGTTTCAACTCGTGTGGTTTACCTTGCAGTGGGCATGGCCACTATGTGACTCAATCCTTTATTTAGATCTTTCATTAAAAAAAAAAGATTGATCCTAGTTCATAAAAAGATCTGGAGTGTGCAACTGCCTGACATGTATTGCCCTGTTTTGGCTGCCTGAACTGGACTATGAATTTGAAATTTTGAAGACCTCCCATTAAGTAGGTGACTTCTAAAGCGACAAATTGCTACAGGTGTGGACATCTTTGAACGAGAATACTGCATTTATCATACTCTTTTACTATGGCTACCAGTTTTGATATAGTATGATCGAAATGGATGGTACACCTTGTTCAACAGCTGTAACTGAGGTAGTCTATGTCCAACCGATGTGCATCGACATGTGTGTCCCTTTTTCCAACAGTGGGAGAAAAAGAGGAAGGGGTGATGAGGTGTATGTGAGTGGTTTCATCTCGGTGGTTAGAGTGGAAAGAAAGGTTGCTTAGGCCATACTCAAACATCTACCATCTTGTCATGGTTGTAAGCGCCACCTAATGAGTCTCTCTCTCTCTCTCTGAGAGATTGTCTCCCATTTTGCTGGGACTTCGATCCCAAATGTTAGTTTAGATCAAACCAGGGTGATCATGTCCCTATCTACAGAGATTTCTAACTCCAATTGACTCTGGTCATAGATTGAAGCAGTTGTGCGTCTAGGTTACACTAAACTCTCTCTCTGTCTCTCTCTCAGGTGTATTGCATCAAACTGAGTTTGAATCTGGCCATTTTAATCAAACCCAATCTAATATTTTTAGTCCAAGATTGGGTTATGATGGAAGGGCTTTTTTATATGGTGTTCATCTCTTTCTCCGTCTTCCTCTGTCAAACTTCCCTTCAAGATATGCTCCAACTTATGGCTGAGCACTGTGTATGCCCAACAAAAGCTTAGCAACGATTTGTTAAAATGAACTATTTAAGAGTTTTCATGTCCAAGTCTGAGTGAGAGATTAACTTTTAGGTTTTGCTTCTATTGGTTATTGTTCTGACTTCTGAGATCCTAGAGGAGTGTCTATACCTGTATGACATAATCATTTGTTTTTAGTTTGTGAACTGTGTCTGCAGAACAATTTGGTCTTATGAGTTATGAATCAGGAAAATCTGCCGAGAACCTAAATTCGCTGGTGGTATAAGTATAATCACTAAAGATGGTTAGAGGAGGTTCCCGAACTTCGCTGAAATCTTTGTATGGGATTTCGCTTTTACTGTTTAATAATAATGTTAGACTTAAGTTTCCCAAGTGAGAGTGTATCCTTATCTGGCTAAACGCTTCTATTCCAGAACCTAGTTTGAAACTTTATTGGTTTTCAGAATGGCTGAAAGATTGATCATCGTGTACTCTTTGTGTATCTTGAAATATCCAATGTCTTGTTGTGTTTTCTTACTTCTCAACTCTGACATGTCTCTTAAGCAGTTACGTGTTTGTATCTGTTGAGCCTCTGATGCCTGGGCGAATCTTAGGTGCTGCCTGGACCTCTTGGCTGCTAAAGCCTTTTCAGATGCATTTATTGTGCTGATGGTCGCAGAGTCCAGCTTCATTTTTCAGTCACATATTCACCCTTATACTGATGCTTTCTGAAGTTTTTTGACCCACACCAATACAAAACAACAACAACCAAGCCTTTTCCCATACTAGACGGGGTCGGCTACATGGATTCTTTGTTTCCACAGAGCCCTGTCACGTGTCATGTTAGCAGTTAACTCACAATAAGCTAGATCATTCCTTATTATTTCTTTCCAACACTTTTGTAGTCGTCCTCTACCTCTTTTAATACTTTCCAAATTTAGTTTTTCTAACCTTCTTACAGGTTCTTCTTTTGATCTTCTTTCTATATGTCCAAACCATCTTAAACGATATTCTCTCATTTTATCCTCTATTGGTGCCACTCCTAATTTGTTTCTAATAACCTCATTATGTATACGGTCTTTTCTTGTATGACCACTCATCCATCTCAACATCTTCATTTCTGTCGGAGACATCTTTTGTACATGTTGATGATTAACTGCCCAACACTCAGAACCATAAAACATGACATGCCTAATTGTTGTTCTATAATATTTACCTTTTAACTTTAATGATATCTTCTTATCACAAAGAATACCTGATGCTCCTCTCCATTTTAACCAACCAGCATTAATTCTATGCCTAACATCTCTATCAATTCTTTCATCACTACGGAAAATTGACCCTAGGTATTTAAAACTTTCCTTTTGGGGGATGCAATGTGTGCCAATTTCAATTTTTATGTCCTCTGAAGCAACCAAATGATCAAATTTACATTTCATATATTATGTCTTTGTTCTACTAAGTCAGAGGCCTTTGCTTTCTAATGTTTCTCTCCATAGTTCCAATTTTCTATTAACCTATTCCTTAGACTCCTCCACTAACACAATGTCATCTGCAAATAACATACACCAAGGTACGTCATCTTGAATATATTTTGTCTTAAAGTTGATCCTTGATGTAACCCAATATTAACTTCAAAGAATCCTCACACATGTTTTTACACCATCGTACGTGTCTCTAATAAGGTTAATGTATATCAATGGGATACCTTTTTTTTCTAAGGTTCTCCAAAGAACCTCCCTCGGTACCATATCGTAAGCTTTTTTTAGATCAATAAATTTCATGTGAAGGTCTTTCTTTTTTGCTCTAAAATGTTCCATAAGACGTCTCAAAAGGTGAATCGCTTTAACAGTAGATCTGCCTAGCATAAATCCAAATTGGTTCTCTGTTGTACTCGATACTTGTCTTAACCTACGTTTGATAATTCTCTCCCATAATTTCATAGTATGGTTCATTAACTTGATACCCCAATAATTCACACAATTCAATAATTCACAATTCTGAATGTCTCCCTTGTTCTTATATATGGGTATAAGTGTACTTGCTCTCCATTCCTCGGGCATCTTTTGATTTTTTCATATTTCATTAAATAGTCTTGTGAACCAAGTGATTCCTATTTCTCCTAGTATTTTCCAAACTTTTATAGGAATGTTGTATGGTCCTACCGATTTACCACCCTTCATATGTTTGAGCCTCTTTGACTTCCTTCTTTTAAATACATCAGTAGAAATTGTGGTCTATATACATTCCTGATTTGGCTAACTCTCCTAAGCTAATACTAACATCTTTATTTTCATTAAAAAGCTTATAAAAATAGTTTTTCCATCTATTTCTTATATCATCGTTTGCCACTAGAATTTTTTTATGCTCGTCTTTGATGCATCTAACATAATTAAGATCTTTAGTTTTCTTATCTGTAGCCCTAACTTTCCTAAAAATATTTCATTCTCTCTTTTGAGTTGAGTTTTTTTTTATATAAATCCTCTTAAATTTTTGCTTTTCCTTCATTGACGGCCTTTTTCACTTCCTTTTTTGCTTTCTTATAAGCCTCTAAAGTTTCACTAGTTTTCTTTGCATAATGTAATTTGTAACATACCCTGTTTGCCTTGATTTTATTTTGCACTACTTCACTCCACCACCAAGCTTCTTTTTGTGCTTATACACCTCCCTCAGATATACCTAACACATCTTTTGCCACTTTCCTAATACGTATAGCCATATTGTTCCACATATCACAAGGTGTACCAACATAATTCCAAGCATCTCCATGAAGGACTTTCTGTTTAAATATATCTTCTTTCTCGCTTTTGAGGTTCCACCATTTAGTCCGAATAGCTCAATGCACTCTTTTCTTCTTTGTCTATTTTTTTATTTGTAAATCCATAACTAAAAGTCGATGTTGGGTGGTTAAGCTTTCTCCTGAAATTACCTTGCAATCTTTACAACACGCTCTATCTTTTTTTCTACAAATAAAGTAATCAATTTGTGTTTGTGATAAGCCACTCTTATAAGTAATTAAATGTTCATCTCTTTTTTTAAGATTGTATTGACTATAAAGAGATTAAATGCCATAGCAAAATTTAAAATCTCCCCGCCTTCCTCATTTATATCTCCAAAACTAAAGTTTCCATGAATACCTTGATGTCCTAATGCCTCTTTACCGACATGTCCATTTAAGTCTCCTCCTAAACAAATCATCTCTCTTTTTGGAATCCTTTGAATCACATTATCTAACTCTTCCCAAAAAGTTGTTTTTATACTATCTTCTAGTCCTACTTGGGGTGCGTAAGCACAAACTATATTCAATACCTTTGCTCTTAACACTAATTTCAACGTCATGATTCGATCACCATATTGTTGTATGTCTACCACACTATCCTTTAAATCTTTATTTATGATAATACCAACTCCGTTTTGAGCATTTTTCTTACCTTATTACCATAATTTAAAATATGTATCCTCTATCTCTTTTATTTTTTCTCCAACCCACTTTGTCTCTTGTAAACATAGAATATGAATCTTTCTCCAAATCATAGTATCTACCACCTCCATTAGCTTACTGGATAATGTTTCGATATTCTAAGAACCAATACGAATCTTATTATCTAGGACTAGCTTCCTTACCCCCGCATCCGTTCATATTGAAAATACGGAGACCCTCTATGTAAATTATTTACTACATTCGGGCGACAATGTAGCGGGACTAACTTCTTTACCCACACCCGTCTTTGATGTGGGAACCCTCTCTGCAATTGATTCACTACGTTCAGGCGAAAATGTAGTGACCCTTGCTTACTTATCACTGTATTTGAGCTGTGCAACGTGTTGCTAGGCAGGTATGCCCCAAAACAATGCTTATAATTTGTGTAATCCATGGTATAAAAATCCGACAAAGTTTTACGTTGGCTGTCGGAAGCCTAACACAACCTTCCTCCTTTATCCGGGCTTGGGACCGGCAATGTAAGGGTGATCCCTTACATGGGCGGAGTTTTTGACCCACACCAATATCCACTTGAAATATTTAGTAATATAGAGCTTCATGCAGCTTGTTTACAGTGAAGCTAAGAAAGCAACATCTTGATCCTATAAGTGAAATGGACTATGATAGATGAAATTGAAGTTGTAATTCCTTATTATTTGATGAAAAATTTAAATGCAGATGTCATAAACTAGTTTTTAAAACTCCGCCCATGTAACCGATCACCCTTGCATAGCCGATCTCAAGCCCGGATAAAGAAGGGTTGCGTTAGGCTTCTCACGGCCAACGTAAAACTTTGTCGGACTTATCTACCATGAATTCTACAAATTATGACAGAGCTATGTGGAAACAAAGAATCCATGTAGCCGACCCCATCTAGCATAGGAAAAGGCTTAGTTGTTGTTGTTGTTGTTGTTGTTATTACTGAAAGATTATTAGAGTTGCTAATATCTTTTCTCTCTTCATATCTTGTGCCTTTCCCTTATCCTGTGGGTGATACAATTTCTGTCCATGTGTGTTTGATGGGTACTTCAGTGAAACAAAGTACTATGAACGGGTGTGGTGCATACTAGTTTTGGGATGCAACTAGTTTCAAGCAGTGCTTTTACTGGCAACAATATTACTTTTGCATTTGTTTTATTTTTTCTATCATCTGTAGTTCCTATTCAGAAGAATAGGAGCAGTCTCATCCTTGGTTCTATTCTTTTTTCTCACTGTCTGATTTATTTATAGCATGCAATTTTTAAAAAAAGTGTTGTGAATTTCCACGTGAGATTTGGTATCGGATTGAAAAAGCTTGTTTCCCCCCCCTAGGTGTACTATTACCATCCCTTTTCAGCAGTATCTGACTCTGCAAAGTTATACAATGATCTTCGATGGAACCTGACCAGACCTCAGGGTTTTGAAGCAGTAATGCGAGTCCGGTGCAGTCAGGTGAGTTATATCATCATGCCTTTGTTTTGTTTCTCATGTAATAACAATATTTTATACTTTATAAATTTAACTTGATACTGAGAAAAGTTGTTTTCATTTTCTTTTAGGGGCTTCAAGTTCAAGAGTATTTCGGGAACTTTTGCAAACGTATTCCTACAGATGTTGATCTTCCTGGGGTCAGTATATATTTAATGTTGTTCTTCCATGAACTATAAATTTCAAATATCTGATTCATATTTATGATGTTAGTCATGTCATTTGCATCCATAAAAGTTCATGGTTGGGGATCACGTGGGATAACATCTTACAGGTGTATGACACTTTTTGGACTGCGTGCACCAAAGTGGCGTGTCAAGTTGATTAAATAGATTAATCTAAAATTGTTTGGTTGCATGGTGCTTATTGGATTAGACTATGAGGAATCCTGTAAGTCCACAAATAATTTTTTTTAGTTTATCAAGCATTGAGCAACTAGTGGTTTATATTCATATAGGTCACAGATCATATAAGGTTATCTATAGGCTGAAAAAGTTACCAGGAGAAAGCTTTTACCTGTTCCAAGATGGTGTTCGATGATATGAACTATTGGAAGTTTGTCTGTTGTAGTTCTCCTTATCTTCCTTTGACATTCAGAAATGTTGTCAATATTATGATTACAATTAGAGGGGAAAACTAATAAGCTACTTAATGGTTGCTACAAAACTGCTGCAGGGAAAAGCAACCTAAACCAAATTGAACCACAATTCTTCTCAAGGCCACGTTGTAAGATGATGGTACTTCTAACAAAATGTTTGTATGTAGGCTGTTATCTTTGACATGTTGGTCCTTTTATCCCCATCCTTTTCTCATTAGCATTTATAGTGATGGGCATTGTTCATGTGAGATGTGCCTGACAAGAACTTTTAGGCTTGATATATAGTTGGCTTAGAAGATATTGGAATAATCTAACTTCCCAAACCTCCCTTTTTGGTTAACTGTATATATGGAACATTGGCAGTTATCACATTTCACAAGTCTCTTGCAGAGAACAAGTATTTGTAAGATCAATTATTTGTGAAGTGCACATTGATATGTGCCAATAAGAAGTGTTTAGCACTATGTTTAGTTGTTCTAACTGGATTCAGATCCTTCTGAAGGATGGAGGAAAACATATTAGGCTGATGGACTATGGCTAAAGGCTTTACGTTTCGTGTTATTTTGTTAACAGCATGCATGGAATTTCTTTTGTTATAAGATCCAAGTTCAGTCAGCTCTTATAAAAGGTTGATGTTATAATATTGAGCATTTGTGTTCGTTATGGTCAAGCCAGATTAGGCTGCATTTCTTTAAGGTATAAAGTTTAGAGGTGAGAATTGAAGGTGATGCATGTTTTTTATGCTCGAGCTGATGGGTTTTCTCTTGTGCTTCAGATAGATTGTGACAAAACCATCATGGTCACATTCAAACACGACGATAAGTTTCAGGACACTTCTGAGTGTGCATTCCAGGTAAGTCACAGTTGGGTATGCTCATAGTGAGGCCACCTTGAATTACTGCAGTGTGGACTGCCAGTAAATGGAGTAGCCTTTTATTTCATAGGTGCATGGCTCACATTATTTTTTTTATTTGATGTTTGATCTTCCAGTGTGCTCTTCTGTATACTACAATTTATGGGCAAAGACGAATTCGTGTCACAACCTTATCTCTTCCGTGCACAAGCGTACTCAGTAACCTGTTCCGCTCTGCTGATTTAGATGCTCAGTTCACTTGTTTCTTAAAACAAGGTAATCACCAGCAATTTTTGTATATACCACTTCAGTAAATTTCTAGCGATGCACTGATGGGTCCCATGGCTATTGGCAACACCCTAACCGTTAAATAGTTATCTTTCTTTATTTTTCTTATGCCATAGAGAATAACTGGGTATGCTTGGTTGGAAGTTGATCTGCCTGCTCCAGCTTAAGAAGCTATTATGATCTGGATCAGTTTTGGTGAAAAGAATACCTTTATAAGTCTAATGAACCACATATATAGGCCGGTGAGGTTTCAGCTGAAGCCTTGTTGTAACGAGGCTGGTTCTGGTTTGACATTTCCCCAAACAGAAACAAATGGTTTTCCTCTTGCAGAATCCCACAATAGTCGTCTCTTAACATGTCTATTGACTTATCTAATGGTGCTGTTCACCTTCTTTCATGATTGTCTCTTGTTTTTGTTTTTGTTTGCTTGGGAAAATGCTAAATGTTGCCTTTCGCAGCTGCAAACGAAATTCCCACAAGCACAATTGTTCAAGTCAGGGATCAAGCCATGAACCAGTGCATCAATGTTCTCTCTGCATATCGTAAATTTTGTGCCACAGTTTCGTCATCTGGCCAGTTGATTTTACCTGAAACGCTTAAGCTTTTGCCTCTTTATACTCTAGGTACATATGCTGACTTTTTAGTTTAAATTATTTATAATAACTGTTGATTTTGCATGTACTTCGCACTTTTTCTGTTGATTTAACTGTTTCTCTTGTGGTGTTTTCTTAATATATGTATGACTTTATTGATTCACAAACAAATTCAGGAATTATGATAACCATCGTAGTTTTCTTTGCATGTAGGCTAGTTCTTAAATTTGTAGGTTACGGAGTACCATATTTTACAACTATCATCTTTTGCTTGATTATTGATTTCAGGTGATCATGCATGAGAAGTTTGCACTCTTCCTCCCTCTAATTTCTTTGACTTGGATATTTTCCCTATGATATGAGGAACCAGTAGTTTGACTTGATGATACAACACAATTTTCACCTGTGCCTAGAGTTGGATGAAAGAGTTTACTTCTTATGGCATGTTTCCTACGCCCCACTCCATGTGTAGAACCGAGTCTATGTCTTATGGGTTCTGGGTAAGGGTAATCAACATGCAAGTGCAGGTCTCTTCAGAGCCTATTCCCCTGCATTTGATTGACGTAAGAGATTGGTCTCTTGGAACAAATGTGATTCTGTCTTCTGTAGAACCCCCTTCTCGTGTGGACCATTGCCCTTGAAAGCATCAAAGTAAACTTTCTGTTCATCATAATGGAATATTTCTTAACTGAAAAGCAGTAAGGGCATTCCTTATAATTCTGCACAGAAAAGTTGCTTGACGTTTGCTAGTTTTTAATGTTGTTTATATAAAGTTGAACGTACTAGATTGATTAATACTTCTAAAGCTCAAAGTTTTTAATGCAGACTGTGTAATCTCTGTGTTGTTTGATTGACATTTGACTCCAAAAGTTGGGTGTGGATGCTGATAACCTGAATCCTTGACCAAACCAGATCTGATTAACCTTTGTCACGAGCTTTATGAACGAGATATCAGGAACTTGGATAACGTCTCAAGAGTTTGTCCATTTCTGAAGAAGTTTTCCTGCAAAATGTTAATTAGAACTATCAATGAATCCATGATACTTACAGGACCTTTTACCATTTCCAGCATTGGTGAAAAGTACAGGGCTGCGAAATGATGGTCGAATAGATGACCGTTCCTACTGGATCAGTCGAGTTGCCTCTCTGTCTACCTCGCTCTCAATACCACTTATTTACCCTAGGATGCTGGCTATCCACAGCCTGACTACTAAGGCAGATGACAATCAGGTGGTATATTGGAACCTAATGAAAGTTTATCTTTGATAACAAAGTGATTGAAATCCATATGATTCTCTGAATATGCAGGAACCAAATGATTCACTTATCCCTCCCTCTGTTCCGCTGTCCAGTGAGCATATCACTGATGACGGGATCTTTCTCTTGGAAAATGGTGAAGATTGCCTAGTTTATATTGGAAATTCTGTCAGCCCAGATATTCTACAGCAATTATTTGGTGTTTCATCTGCTGATAGTCTTTCTAGCCAGGTATTGTCTGTTTATTTCATTTAATTAATACATGTTAACTTCGTATGCAACTGTAGAATGCTCATTGCCTACCTTCCCTGTTTAAGCACTTGGAATCTGTCATTTGCTCTAGTGAGGAACAGATTTTATTCAATTGTGTGCGTCATATTGTTGGATACCGAGGTAAATTTCATAGTCATTAACCTGAACCTGCTTGGATCTTGAAGATTCAATGCCAACCTTTCTCTAATAAGTGATGAGAAGTTTCCCACATGTGTGGAAGGTCACACTGTTTATTGGTCTCCTTGCACCATCATTCTGTACTCCAGCTTCATGCGTTACAGTTGCCACCTAGTTGGATCATGATTTACTTATTTATTTTGTCCAAAATGGTGTCAACGCATTCCACGTGGAAGGCACAAAATAGATTCATCAGCTTGCCTGGGCTTAGCATACATTTTCTGCATGGGGGCACTTGTTTTTTCAAATTCATTTTTGGTGAATATTGACTTCTCTTTTGTGTCACTATGCAGTTTGTTCTGCAGCAGTTTGAGAATGAACTGTCAAATAAGCTAAATAATGTCGTGAATGAGATCAGGCGCCAGAGATGTTCTTACCTCCGGTATGAGCTATTCCACCTTTTAGTGTACGTAAATGGAAGTGACAAAAAGTATGCCATAACTCTTCTATGTGGCTTTTAACTCGTTCTGATCATAAAGTTGGCAAGGAGACTTGAGCAACTCATTGTATTTGGGTAGCTGTCTGTGTCATATATGATCTTATAGAAATAAATATGTATTCTCAGATCATATGGAAGTTGTGTCACGAACCAAATCTTTCTCTCTCTCATATCCTTGATTTACTGAAACTTTTCCCCCTCTATATTGCAGTTTCAGATTATGCAGGAAAGGAGAACCCTCAGGCAAGTTTCATATACTTTATGTTTTCCCACGTAGTACATCAAACTGGTTTCATGTACCATAAATATAGTGATGCAAATGTCAGAGCTTACCTCTCTTGGAAAAGCACTATTACGCTACCTTGGTCTGTCGTAAAATGGCCACTTAATTTGAGGCTTGAGCACACTAGCTAAATCCTATATGGCAGCCATAAATCTTGTCCATCATTTGAAGGTTAACCTTAGCTGATGTCCAGGCATGTACTGACTCATGAATTATCGAACTCATGTGACCATGCTGTCTTGTGCCGCTCCACTAGTCGAATCCTGATATTTGTTTTTCTTAACTAATATCTTCTATTTTATGTTCTCAGGTTTCTCGTTTTTCTCATCTATGGTTGAAGACAAGACGCCAATGGGCCATTCATATGTTGAGTTTCTTGTGCACATCCATAGACAAATTCAGACCAAAATGTCTTGACTGGTCTGATTGAAGATTATCGTCGAACTTTTTGGCTACAGTCGTGTGATGATAGGGATGGAGTTTGTAAGTCCAAATCAAATGATTGCACATATAGCTGCCTTTCTTTTGTATGTAGTAACAGCTTGAGTTCGAGGTTCCTTGGTTTAGGTAGTGGATTTTGATGCAGTTCTTAGAGGTCCAAATCCATATACAGATGAGTTATTTATCAGAAAAAGAAGGCAATAATGGGTCGTTTCATTTTTAAATCTTATTTTCTTCTTTTGAGACAAGCTGTATGATTAGAAGAAGAGGAGCAAGCGTTCATTGGTGATACATTTGGTTTGCAGATTATTGTAGTTGGTTTCTTTTCATTTGCTTTTTGATATAAAAAATGGTCATATTCTTGAACACAAAAAAAATGTTAGTCGAAGAATTGATCTTATTTTTTCTGGAGGCAGGAAGCTACCCTTATGTGCTTACTGAGTTGTTATGAATGCATGCTTAAATTTCTTTTACATCTCTGCATTCCTGCATGAGCCACGCGCAAACACAGATCATATCGTTCTTCTAATGAGGATGATGACACCACCGATTTAAATCTAGTTGCAGAGCGGCTATAGTTTGAATCTTATGATGACAATACATAGAAACACACACATGCATGTCTGTGAAGTACAGAGTTACTGCTATTTCCTTCTTTGTGAGGTGCAGAACTCATTGTTTGTCTTTCTGGGCATCATCTATTTGTAATTCCTTGCAACCTAACTTAAAATCGAACCATAACGGTAAAAGATGAATTACCAATAGACGTCAAGCAAATAGAAGCAACATAGATGATGGTGAAATTTCTATGAGAATATGATTCGTGATGACTACGGAATGTAGTGAGTTTGGAATTGAAGTTCTGTATATAGACATGAATTAGATCGCCATTCGCCATTAGCATATAAACTACGTTATTTTCAAAAAATTTAGGACACTCAAGATTCAAGAGCCATCATTGCAAAGATGACATGCTGATTATCTGACCAGTACATATTTTTGTGGCCAATGCAATATAACACC
This sequence comes from Brasenia schreberi, assembly GCA_036023115.1. Taxonomy (NCBI): domain Eukaryota; kingdom Viridiplantae; phylum Streptophyta; class Magnoliopsida; order Nymphaeales; family Cabombaceae; genus Brasenia; species Brasenia schreberi. Next base: position 12,298,900 of record JAYKKT010000049.1, read on the forward strand.
CATTCTTCTGCTACGCACACACTAAAAATCATGACCGAGATGGGGTTCACCCTTTATATAAACAGCTATCGCCACCAAGAGAAAACAAAAGAACTATTCCCGTCAGTAGCAATTCCAACTGATCCTTTCTAGGGGCACAATGGGATGCACACCCAGGTATCGAGCTCATGACCTCCAACTTGTGAGTCGACCCGTAGCTCTTGCTGCACCTACCTCTACATGATGTCTTCACGAATTTATTAACCATTAAGAGAACCAACTCAGAAACTCATGCTGGAAAAATGGCTCCTCGCTTTAAAGAGTCCCACTTATTGTGGGAATTTTCAAATGTCCATCTCTTAACATTAACCAAGCCTTTTCTTTTCTTTTTCTTGTTTTTCAGAATGGAAGTCCACAAGGCCTAACACACATGCACACTGGCCAGATGAGCTTATGCTCTGCCTGCTAACCAAACCCTAGTTTTATTTTTGTCAAAAGAGACTCAACTTTAGGGCAGTACTAGTTGCAGTCACCTTTAGGGTAAAACAGGATGACCTTGTGGGTAGGGGTGGTCATGGTTTGGTTCTAGCCTCAACCTCGAACCAAACAGCTACTTGCATTTTCTGGTATTTTGAGAACTGAATCAAGCAATGGCATGATCAAAATTGAACCAAATCGAACCAACAGTTTTGGTTCAGTTTGGTTCTGAACCACTGTTATACTTATCTAATTATCAAAGGTTTGGCTAAAAAATTGTTGTGAGATGCACTTTTTCTCGAAAATAAATTAATTTAATATCATGTGGTCAATGACCACGTATCAGATATTAATCTTACATGCATAGATGCTACACCTCATCTCAACCAAAACATGGAGAAAGATATGCTTTGCTTAAACCTTTACGGTCCATTTTATAGTCGCCATGGATCCCATCTTCTCAATATGGTATTAAAACTTTCCTTTCCTTAAAGGTTTTTTCATTTGCTTCAGTTCGGTTTCTCATGGTTTGGTTCCAGCATTGGAACCGTGAACCAAACCACCAATTATTTTTGTTTTGCTAGAACCAAACAAACTGCCGGTTTGGTTCAGTTTTAATGGTTTGGTTCGCTTCCAGCAATTCCTTGATCACCCCTACTTGTGGGTTGTTCATCATATTGTTATTTTTGTTAAGGGACACTTAACCTGAGAGTCCTAGCAGGACCCAAGTATTAGTCCTGAAAAGATTCCACCGTTGTAAAAGATTGGTCAGAGTTTCATTCCGATTGTCCGCTACTTGAGCAACCTTCCTTCTCTATCCGACTTGGAGAACCAGTCATGCAAGTTGCACCACCTAAGGTGGAGTTCTGTATTTGATAATAACGTATGAAATTTAATATTTGAAAGGTTTAGGTCCGTTGTCACATGATGTGTTTTGTCCATTCTAGATAGCAAAGAAGAGTTAAAAATAAGACTTACACAACTAAGTAGGGTCGGCTATTTTTGTAGATTTGTATTAAAAAAAGTTTAGAAAAAAGGCACTAAGCACAATGAACAATAGCTTGCCTGACTAGGGAGTCAACTCATGAAGCGAAGGTCATGAGTTTGATTCCAGGCACACACATAAGGCTTCGGCATCCCCATTGTACCGAAAAAAACTGTTAAAAAGGAAATATCACTCATCGGTTTGGTTCTGCTTGTCCCTTAGAGCTAGTTTGGGTTCGGTTTAATAACCATTTCACCTAGACATGACTGGTTCTAATCAGAACTGAATCAGGCTCGGAACTGGTTGGACCTAGAGTCGGTGAAACCAGGACTCAGTCGGTCCGGTTTCACCTTTTATAAAAAAACAAAACTGGAACCGACAGTTCCAAACAGCTGGTTCCAGTATTTTTTATTTTTTTATAAAATTATTATTTTTCATAAAACTACCAGTTCCAAAACGGAAACCTAACGGAAACCAGTAGTTTGGAATCGCCCCGTTCCAGTTTACCCAGAACAGGATGTTCTAATTCTACCTTAATAATCGAGTCTTCAGCTTCTTGTGAAAGCTGATTTAGATGATATTTTTCGCCTCCAAAGATTATATCTTGCAATATTCAAGATAATTTTGTTTAGGATATTTAAGAAAATATCACTCAACTCACTCCATCATGGCTCCTGAAATGACGTAAACAAGTTTATAAACGTGTTTTTTTTTTTGTTACAAGAGGAGACTCAAGCCCAACACACGCTCGCACATGCACCCTTTGAGAGTCGAACTCTCGGTGTGTTTATAAACGTACTTGAGCAGAGGTTTAAATAGTGATTAAGGTTGGTTGGACCATATAGAAGTTGGTCCGAGAAATAAACAAGGGTTAATGGATTCATTCATCTCGTTCACCAGCCCTACCTTCTTTCCATTCAGTAAATTTAATATCTGCCCAGCACTCAATGGCGGATCTACATGGAGGATAGGAGAGGTCGTCTCTCCTTAAATTTTACAGTAAAACGTATGTTTTACATTGAATATATGGGTTGAAATTCATGCTTTGCCTTCTTAACACGATGAAATATGTACATCGCCCTCTTCAAAACTATTTTCTACATCCACCACTGCCTGCACTCAATGGCGGATCTACATAGAGGGGTGGGAGCGGCCACCTCTCTTTAAATTTTAAAATTTTACACTAAAACCTCAGTGAATATATGATTGAGGTTCATGCTTCGCCTCCCTAACACGATGAAATATGTACATGGCCACCTCCAAAACTATTTTCTAGATCTGCCGCAGCCTGCATTGAGAGCATTAACAGCAGGACACTTAACATTCGTGCTGATGGTAGGAGTTCGACTCTAAGAAGGTGCATGTATATTACGCTTCGGCCTTCTCTTGTAAAAAAAAAGTTGATATCGGACCTAATCTTTTAGTTTTGCTTACACTGCCTACCGTATAAACTTTGGATTTGCAATTTTCTGAATAGTATTTAATATTATTTTGCGAGAACGAGGGACTTTACCAGGCTGTGTCACGTATAAAAAACAAGGGAATTGCTGAATATGCAAGTTTGAGAGAGTGTGTGTGAGAGTGTCATACAAAAGCCAAAACGCGAGGGAGGATAATTAGTTACAAGGGGTATTACTATATGAATACTCTTTTTACTATTCACATCCCAATTTTCATAAATATTCAAAATGCCTCTCGACAATTTATCTTTCCTTTTCGTAACAAAATCTGGTGATTTTTTCATCTTCTTCTAGTAACCGATTTTTGTTAATTGAAAAGTGATATATGATTATTTGCAACCAACTATCATCTTACTTACTAACATAGTTGGAATCAGACGAACCAAAAAACAAGAAGAATAAAAAAAAAAAATTGAAGAGACGATTGATCCGCCTATTTTTTGGATTTTTCTTAAATTTGGAAGGTTGTGTTTTAGTGAGATCATTGCATTTTTGTTGTTTTACTTAAAATCTTTTGATTTTTCTGAAGATTATTTTCGATTTTGAGCGAAACAAAATAGACGTCAAAACCATGGAGGGAAACACGGTACATGCATGTCTATCTTAAAGAGTAAGACGTGGCCTAAGCTTGTCTCCCTTAAAGATAGAGATGCATCTGTTCCACATTTCTTTCAACGAATAATTTTTTCCTGATATTTGATATTCATGTTTTTATTAGAGAATCACAAATGATTGGAATAAAAGCACTTATTATGAAAGCGATTTTAAGAAGACATTGACTGATCAACGTACTTATCATACAATGACTAAGGATTATAATGGTATTTTTGTTGGAGACAGATGATATGTTTAGAAGTCATACTGAACTTATTGACTATGTAAGATTGGTTGAGATGAAGCATAACATTGTTACATAGTTATTAGTTGTTCAAAGAGCAAAAGCATAATAAGCAAGGTATGACTTGCGTATGAAAGGAGTGGTAAATATAAGCAAAATCATGGTATTAATGTTGAAAGTATATTTATAATAATATGAAAGGAGTGGTAACAATGATATGGATACTAAGAATATGAGTATGACAAAGTATAATACCATGCAAAAGCATAATAATATGAAAGGAGTGGTAAATATAAGAATATGAGTATGACAAAGTATATTTATAATACAAGGATACAAATTATGAAGGAAGATCATGGTTATCGAAATATTTTATAATAATTATTACATGATCTAGACATTAATCATTATCATACATGGCATCGTAAAATCCCTGATATGGATACTGTCAATAACATTGTATTTGTGCATCCTTGTTTCGTAGACCTACTTCATACATTTTTATGAATGTTAGAATTTGACAATACATATAAGACAAACATGTAAGTATTTTATTGTTGTGTATTAATATTTACCCTATATTACTATCATTAACTGTATATATTTTTTGTAGGTATAAGATGTCTTTTCTTGAGGTTATAAGGTTCAAATCAACTTAAGATCTTCTCTATAGCCTTTGCTTTTATGAGTACAGAAATGGAAGATAATTATATTTTGATGTTGAGGTATGTGAGAGAATTATGTACTCCAAACAAAATTCTATATGTTATCTCCAATAACCATGATATGGTAAATGTCATTCAAATAATTTTACAGATGCAACATACTTTTTTATTAGATGTCATATAACTAAAAACATTGAAGCTTTTATTGTAAGTTGGAAGAAGGTCATTAACTCATTAGATGAGAGCAATTACAAAGATGTAGTGGATATAATGAAATTAAAGTAGAAAAAATTTCTTGTTTTACTCTTGTATGTGAAAGAGTAGTAGTTGGATCCATACAATAAGAGAATTGTCTCGGCATGAACGAATAGGATTATTTATTATGATACTCATACGACTATTAATTATGTGAATTTGATTTTCAATATATTCATATCATTTATTATTTTAAAATGTATAACGATTATATATTCATATTTTTTAGGATGAAAAATAGTCATGTAAGGTTGAAAGGATTCATTGGTATTCAGATACAATTTGGAAGTAATTATAAAATTGAAAGTCATTTAATGAATCAAGAACTCTAATCATGCATTACGTTGACTTATGAGAAAAGTATCACGATGTGCTCTTCAACTTATTATAGGTTCATATATAAGAACATGTTGTTGTAACTTAATTTGCTTTTGGGTATGAGTAGGGTCCCATTCCAAAAAATTGTGGAAGTAATCATCCTAACAAAAGCAAATAAAATTGAGTCGAACAATACCTTGTATATATATATATATATATAGATGTATAGATCTGTTGTTTGAGCCATTGTCAAACTCATTGCTGTAACAGTGGACTATAATGTCTAGGCAATTCAGCTCATTCTAGAAAAGTTTTCAGATCTGCCACTGGCCCAAAGCCAACCCATTTATAAAAGTTTCAAAACTGGTCTCCTAAATAGGTTCGGATTGGGTCCAAACAGTTTAGGTCTTAGTTCAGGAAACGTGAGCCAGTTGCATCCCCTTCTCTCTCTCCTCTCTCTCTCTCACACACACACACACAACTTTAGACCGAGTCATGGCTTCTCGATTCTAGATCAGGAAACAAAAATCAAAGAGAAAAACCGGAATAAAGCGAAATTTGAATGGCATGATAATAAGAGCGATAAAGAGAAAGTGAGAAGGAAGGCGTGTAGAGGGAGAAGCCTTTGCCTTTGGTGTTTGCTTTTCATGATGCTTGAGTCGAGATTACCGTTTCTAAGAAGAATCTCGCCATGCAAAAAAAGAATAAAAATGCTTACGGCTTTGAACTGACCAATGACAGCTCGGGATATCAAACCAGTTGCAAACTTGGTGGTTTCAGAGTTTCCCAGAGCCCAAAAGGGGCACACCACACCACACCACACCACACCTTCTAGGGTCCGTTTGGAACCGGTTCTTCCATTCCAAACGGAACTGTACCAGACTAAGAATCGGATGTAACTAGAACCAGTCAAATCAGAGCTAGTTTCATAGAACTGGAACTGATATCGGTGGTTTCAGACCACCAGTTTCATATGATTTTATTTTTTTAAGTTTAAATTTTAAATATTTTCTAATACAGAAAGGTTGTGTTCAGTTCCAATTCTTGATTTCAGGAAAAGAAGAATAGCTGGTTTGGAAATAAACTAGGCATAACCCGTTTACTCGAAACCGGCCATGTCTAGTCTAGGGTTTTGGCTCTTTGAGGAGAAAAGATCCAGTGTTTGATACTCAAGAGTACATCTCATAATGGTCTGTATAGTGCTCCTCTCAAACTAAAACCTAAATCAAGCCCTATCTCGACGTTACTTGGATTCTTGGGGCATGTTTGATTGGCCAGGCCACCGGCGAACATATTACTCCTGGCCGCTTCGTCCGTGGACACAATGTTCCACCATACAAACTAGGTTTGTTTCACATGGTGGACAAAGTGGCCTCGCACACCGAGTTCTTGCGTGAACGCATTGTCAAACACCCCCCTTAGGATCCATTGTGCTCAGTTTTGGATAACCCTGGTACTTCTACTGGGAAAAAGGGGTACTCCAAGTACCACATTTTTTGCACTGCGATAATTTGGATATCTGTAGGTCTGTTTGCTATGAATTGGCGACCTATATTCATTTACAGATTTACTGTTGACGACGAGTTAAATTCTTTGGGTCCTTGCGTATGGAAGCCTCCATTTCCATTTCCATCTCTCAAATCCTCGAACTTCCAAACCAAACCATGCCTTTTTCCTATATTGAATAGAGTCAACCATATGAATTCAAGACCCCCTATTCAGCTTAATTTTGAGTAGTAGAATCATGATAAAAGATCCCACAAATGTTTTATATTGTCTGTTAGCTAACGCAATCCTGTCACTTGCAAAGAATTCGGTTTGCTTGACGAAACTTTTATTGGAAATACAGAAACTATGAGTTTATATATATATAACGAGAGAGAGAAAGAGAGAGTCGGTGCATAATGTTACGGAAACATTTCTATTATTCTATTTTTGAGATCGAAGATTGAGATTTGAATTAAAAGTATTATTGTATTATTGTGTTTTGTATTGTATTAAATATAAAGTAATTCAAATTTTTATCATTGATGTCAAAGATTGAATATTATAAATATTAGTGCAAGTCTTATGCATCAATAGACATTGCAATTAAGTTGTCTTATATTATATATTATATAATATTGATTTCACTGGGGCATAATTATCATTTGAATTTGTGTCTTTATCTCTCTATATATATTAGAGAGAGATTGAAATGACACAAACTGGCATATGTAAAATCTGGAGAAAGGATCTCTTGGGGAGTGAGCCATCCAATCCACAACTGATGCCTTGTAGAAATCTATTTGCATCATACAAGTTAGACTGGTCTTCGTAGCGTATCTCTGTCAAATGTAGTAAAGAGAAAAAGCAAACTGCAAAAGCAAGGCAATATTTAGGAATACATTCTTTCTCTTTTTCCCCGCTATTACGTGCTTGCCAAATTATATATATATACGCTCTCTTCAATAACTTCACCCGTACACAATTTCAGACACCAGTTCACTCCGATTGGTGTGTCACAAAATACCAAAATATCTTACAAAAACAAATGAAATATACAAAGACATTATAAATTTCATGAAGATTCATCATGAACAAGTAACTCTCAGTAAGGAAGATGATGCATTGAGCTTCTCTTTCTAGTCATCACACTCTGCCCGGTGGCTGTCTTGACTTACCGGCCCTCCTAAGAAAACACCGTCAAACGATACACAAAAAGGTTCAGAATGGAGCAGTACTAGTGAAAACTTGGAAAAAACTCGAATTCTCTGCGTATATTATCAAGGTAGAAGATGCCGGAGATCGGGCGATATGCCGGAATCATGCATCTTGCACAATATCTTCTAAAGAAACAACTTATCATTTCGTGTCAGAGTTCGACTCTGGTCGGTATCAATTCTATGAGACAAAGCCCAGTATAGGTCCTAGAATGAGGACCCTAACTCCAGGAAGGATGCTTTAAACCAGCTAGTCCAGGCTCAAAGTTGGCCCAAATCATTTAGTGTCATGGAAGACTTGGTTTGGTTTCGGTTTTAGTTTTGGTTTTGATTGGTGGATCGATAAGCATCCCGAGTATTGTTTTCTTAGTAATAAATCTAAAAAATAAAAAATAAATCTCACAAGTGAACCAATGTACCTGTTGTGAATTGGATCAGGTCCATTCGGGACCCTGCGCTTGCTGGCTCTGTTTGGATCAACCCGCGCACTACCAACATATGTAGAAGTAGTGCTAGCAGATGCAGATGCACTAATAGTAACAGTAGGCGAAGGCGAAGAAGAAGAGTGAACAGCTTCCTCGAAGACTCGCTTGTTAACTAATTCCAACTCATTCCTTTTGATGACCAGCAGCTTGTGTGAGAAAGCAGAGACGAAGAAGGCAGATAACAAGAGAGCCACCAAAACCCCTCCTTTCACACCTTGATGACAACAGCCCATATCACCGGCGTTTATATGGAAGGTTTTGTCTAGAAAGGTTTCCCTCCCTAGTGAATACTGTTCAGCTTCACCAGCATTGTTGCCTCACTGTGCTTGGTAGAGAGAACTGCTCTTCTGTGGAACTGCAAAGGCAAGAGATTCTCACTTTGGTTTATAAGTATGTGACGCTCTTTCTTTATCAGTTCTTTCTTTGATTGGAATTTGAAAGGAAAGGTTGGTGGTTTTCTTTATAGAAGCCAGCGCGAGAGAAGCATGATTCCATGGCACTTTCTTGGACGTTGAACAATGGAGAGAGAGAGAGAGAGAGAGAGAGAGAGAGAGAGAGAGAGAGATTTGGGGTCGTTGCTTTGCTTTTTCTCTTTTTTCCTTTTTGCTTCTTAGTTTTCTTTATTAAGGGGATCGCGAGATCGGGGTGAGTTTTGAGGGGGAGGAAAGAATATCATTTGTCAAATGATGATTTGCGTCATACGTACAATTAGTACTTTGACAGGATGGTAAACAAACCGAGCCGCTCATAGGTCGGCTCGGTTTGAGAGTGTGGCGGATTGTGCCTTGATGGAGCTGAACATGAACTGTAATACCTGGGTCGCGTTAGGTCCAGACCCAAATGTGTGACCCACCCGAATGCAAAATCGGATGGATATACGGGCCGGTCACAGATTTGGATCTGGGCTTAACCAGACCTAGACAACATGAACAGCTTCTGTTAGACTCGGTTTTTTTCATGAAACTTGCCAGCAAATTAAACCGTGACTTATAGTTTTCCATTGGATGAGGCAGACTAAAGATCTTTTCGTGCAGTTTTTCTTTTGTACAATGGGGAAGCCAAAGCCAGATTCACACCCTGGGTGATGAACTCATGATCTTCAACTTGTGAATCAACCTCCTAGCTAGGTGATCTTAATCGCTCGTTGTGCATCCTTTCGTCTATGGTTTTCTTTGCCACTATGGATGTGATGCAGATAGACATGGCTGATTCCAAACCAGCCTGGTGGTTCTATTGGAACTGAACCGAACCATTATTGAAACCAGACTCAGAACTGGGAAATACCTGTTCCACCTTCCATAGAACCAGAATAGCCGGTTCCTTATATTTTTCTAATTTATAATTTCAAAATTTTTAATACTTTTTCGGTTTCAAGCAGTTTGGGTCTCATCAAATTGGAACCGGCCCAGTCTCAACTTGGTTACGGTTCTTGGTTCCAATTTACCCGTAACCAGCCGTGTGAGAAGCAAACTCGCCACCATCATATTTCAGATGATGATACTGATTTTGATAAAGTTATATAGCGATAGTTATCCAGACGATCAAAGATAGCTTTGCCCTTGCTTGGCACCGTGCACAAAACCAGTTTTATCTCGTAAATTTATTCGTAAGTGGGCATCCCTTTTGCCGTATAAACATTCCTTTCTTGTCTTTTTTCTTTTCTTTTTCTTAATACCGTGGCCTTTATTTTTTCTTTTCTCATCATTTACATGCTTCTCTCTTTTACTTTTTAATCTTTTCCATCAAACTTATAAATCTGTTTATTGTGTATCCATGACATCGTAAATACGGATGCATGTGTGCCCCATGCGCTGGTAACCCTTAAGCAACACCACTAATGGCACCTTGTGGATGGGGTTTCACTTCACTCTGTGTCTGTGCCACACACCTTGGCTTCTACTTCTACCCAAATCCGAATAGTGGGAAAGGCGCCAATGCCGGCCAGTACCACGGGTCGAACTGGGTGCTGTCGCTGTCGGTGACACATCAAAGTACCCAAAACTCGATTGTTTCTCTTTCTTTAAGCAAACATGTATTCTAAAGCATTGATGGCAACTACGGGTGGAAATTTCATGTTTCGGGTTCATGTCATGTCCTTTTTCCTTGCTATAAGTTTCGAAATACAACAGAATGTTTTTGTATTTCGTACCTTTGTGGATCTGTTTTAATACGAAGAAACGAAACATATTGATATATTGATCAATGGCGGATGTATGTTGAGCCAAGTGGGGCATTGCCCCACTCGAAATTTCCAAAGTCATCTTGAAGCCTATAACCGAGGGTTGGATCCATGGGCTATATATAATACATGGTTCACCCCACTCAACGATTCAAGGGCCATCTGCTTTACCCTGAAAGAATTTCTAGATCTGCCACCCATATTGATTGCAGTAATTTTTATTAAAAAGAAGAGAGTAAATAGCAGAATCCCCCAATGGGACATAGCGCACAAGCCAGAGGCGTTGGCTCCTAGACAAGAGGTGAGGATTTGATACCAGGTTCTGCATATTGGTACACATCTTCCTACATCCAGCACTATCAGGCCCAATTAGCCTTGTAAACAAACACGGGGAACTGAGACTGTTCTTAGAGCCCAGCCTCGTAATCAAACACCCCCTTATGGAAACAAGTACCAGGCTTGCAAAAGCTCTTGGATGGATAGGATTCTTTTATTAATCTCCTATCTAAGTTTAATCTTCTCATCTTTTATTAACCACCCCAGTTAAAATTGAGGGGAGTATGTACTCCCTCAGGCGTCGAACTCAGGACGTTTAACTAACCCGAGTCAACTGCCTAGCTATAGGGCCATGCAAAATATAGAAAAGGAATATATGTTGCAGTATCACGACTTCTCTGCCCGAAATCTTGCAAATGGCAATATTGCATGATGACAAGTTTTCATTAATATTAGCATCTGACTCGATGTCATGCATGAATTTATATGGTATTGGTACAAATTGGTTGAGAAAACAAAAGAAAATTTTAGTGATACATGAATCACTAATACCGCTACAACTACTTACTCATTAGACAACCAATTACTAAGAAGGGATCGTTTTAATCGAAGCAAACCAACGAATCAAAGCACCAGCCACAGCAAAAGCTAAGTCGACCGAGGTCAGCTGTACCACTACTTGCTTGCAGGCTAGCAGACAGCAAGTTAGACATACCAACTGGTAATAGCAGTAACAGGCCAGTACTTAATAGGCACAAGGAACCATCAATTATTTTGTAGAGAGCTCGACGAAGCCACTTTGTGAGCAGAGGAAGGTTTATTCATGCATCCTCCAAGAAGGGATCTCCCGCATCAAAAGCTCAGTGGTGCTCATAAACTCATATTTTGCAGGTAAAAAGATGAAGCAGTCGACTTCTAAGCTTGTTTATCAAGAGAAGAACAGGCAGGCACGCCAATGTATGGGAAGGTAACAAAAGCAACAGACAATGGCACTATAGAGAGAGTGGAGTTGGCATCAACAAATGCAGGGTCGAGAGGGGAGATGTTGCCGCTCTGGGTGAGCCCCAGCGGCTTCCCATTCAGCATCATGGTTTGGCTTCTGAGGTTACCACCCTTTGGGGTCAAGTGGTACTCACCTCTCCTTATTCTAGGATGAGGAGCCATCTTTCCCACCCATGACACAGCTTTCTTAAGTCCATGAATGAAACCTCCCTTTCTACTGATGCTGACATCGTTAGGAAGCACGGTGACATTCACGTCAGTTTCCATCGCAATAGTAAACGTTGTGTTGGTGCTCAGGTTTATCAGAAGCATCGTTATTCCAGCCTGTAACATGAACAAAAGAGTGAGACACGAGATAGGTCATGTTCTAATAATTGAATTTTGATTTTCAGCCAACAGGGCATTGAGTGAATTAAACCGAGAGCTAATTTTCATAAAAGAGCATGAAGAACAAAAGAGAAACAAGCCATGATCAGGAGAACATGTTCTACCTTATCTTTTGAGCAATGTGTATAGGCTTTTAAATATTCCGACCCTGTAACATTCGTGAAAAGAACGCGCCTCCCCATCAACCGATGCCATAACAATGCACTGGTAAAGAAAAGGAAGAAATAGAATGAGGACTTTATCATCGTTCGCAGGAATGCAAGATTTATAAATGAGCAATGCACAGACAAATGTCCACAAGAGTCTTTACCTGTAGTAATCAGGGTTTGGTACCATGGTTTTAATGTTTAGGAGACTGTAGTTGCTTCCTATCAAAGTCTGTCTGCAGTATACCTTGGTATCGTACATGGATGACATACCGAGCTGATCCAAGTACCTGCAAATGATATATTGCCTAATAAGCTATTGGCCCAAACTAGCGAAAGTTGTTTAGATATTGGAAAATGACTCTACATTTGAAGTTTGAGAATAGAGTACGAACTGTGACAGTACCTTTTGGTACCACAATATCAGCAACCAAAAGCCATAAAAACAAATGAAATTACCAACCGGGTAAGAGAGAGAGAGAGAGAGACCAAAAACTGTTCACGAAAGTATCAGAAAATCCAGGAGAGCCACCACGAGAGACACCTCCAGCCTCTCCAACCCAAGCAGATGCCCATGGACCAAATCTCTGTATGGTCTTCTGGAGATTTCTAAAGGTATGAGCTACATGGCTAAGATAAGTTGGGTCCAGTATTTTTCTCATGAGATTGGGATCACCAGCTGAAACAAATAAAGAATCAAGTAATCAAGGTCAGTCCTCACAAACTCTGATATGTTATGAAGGGACTAAAGAGAAAAAAAAGTTCCAATCTTACTTGAACCAAGATTATAGATGTGATGCGTCAATACATTGACCACTCCAGGTCCTGAATCCTGAAGAACTTGATCATACCACTTTTGGTCGTAAAAGCCCCCTGGTGCCAACAATAATGGCCGCAATGAGGAGTTACTGTAGATACTATTTAGCAGTGATTTGAGTTTAATCAAGTCCTTTGCATATTGTTGTGCGCCGACACTAGCACCTATACCTCTTCCACTGAGCTCATTTCCTGACATGGTACAAGATAGTAAGCATCTTAAAGATTTCCTAACATCAGTAAATCTGGAAGAGGAAAAGAACCATTGCCATTTGTACCAAATTCCCATGAATCAATTTCGATTCCTTTTGCAACTGTGTATTCTATGAAAGACCGAGTGTTGGTGGAATCCCAGTCGCCAGTCCAAACACCATTTGCACCTTTTTTCCTCCCATACAGTGCATTCAGACCAAACGTGATGATAGCCCTGTAATGAATGTGCTCGTCTTAGTTACTAAGTATTGCAGAAAAGATAAAACACTCAACAAGAAAAGCTCAATTTTAGAATGTGAAAATAGAATTATAGCAATAGTATTCTCAATTGTTTTCCGAACTTGAGGCTATATCCGACTTGAGATTGTTTAACTGCATTCACCCCACTTTTTATGCAGATATCCTTGAGAGTAACGTTCGCTAGTGTCATAGCCTAGTTCCTCAGAATCATGATTAGGTTGGTGTAAGTCCGAGCCCAGTCTCTTCCTGTGCAGAGCAGGTTGGTTCTTAGGGGTTTTAAGTAGACTCCTGACTGAAGGGCTGGTTGGGTTCCCAGCTTGGTCATGGCCAGTAAGAGCCAGTTTGCCATCATGGAGAAAAAAGTCGCTAGTGGTATGTGTTATGGCTGGATTTGGGAACATATTCTGACCCTGAAATTTGGGTTTTTTAATATGAAGTTCAGAAAATGATATGAATTTACGTGTCGCAAACTTAGAAAGCACATTTGATTGGATTGATTAATTCACTATACTTGCTGTATGAGCTGCCAAGTCTAGAGAATATATCAAAAAATCAATATTTAGAAAACAAGGTAAATGGAATAAAGAAACAAAATGCAAGGATGCATAGTTACCCTGTCTGACTGGAAAACTTGTTAAACTCATTCCACCTATCCATTAGCAAGCAACCTTTGGTGTAACCAAAGAGACCCTTTTCATCCCTTTGAAAGGCTGAGCATGGGGACTGAATCTCGCCAACATCATAAATGACTTGATCTTGCATTGAGCCGCCAAGCCTTATCCTCAAACGATTGAAAGCTGCAGAAAGGCCATAAGAAGCAGGCTTGTTCAGACAGGCATAGCATATCCAATTTTCCGTGACCATAGTTGCCACAAGATGGTTACAATCTAATGTATATGCTATTCTCCGAAACTCAAACAAGACAAAGAGGATGACACAAGCAGGAGAATTGTGATATGAAACGCTACCAAGGTAAAGAATTTGGCCCCTAAATCATGTCCAGGATATAGGATTGAGGAACACCAAAAAAGATCTTATTCTACTTTTTCAAGAAAAGCTTTGGAGAATTGTTAACCAGAATCAAGGCCTTAGTGATGAGAGAGAGAGAGAGAGAGAGAGAGAGAGAGAGAGAGAGAGAGAGAGAGAGAGAGAGAGAGAGAGAGAGAGAGAGAGAGAGAGAGAGAGCAAACCTTTGACGGCATTAGCGAGAACAGGGTTGTTCAGATCCTGGCACGACAAAGAAGCAACCTCCATCAGAATTCATGGTTACAGACATATTACGAAAAATCAAGAGAAGATATCAAAATAGAAACATGTCCTGTTATTATCAATCGCATTAATGTTGGTGTATAGATCAAAACAGGTGAACACATCAGAATCTTATTTCTTCAAGACTATTTTGTTTCTCAAAAGATCTCTCTGATAATTCCAACATCTTCATGATATCTCTACTAACCAGCACATTATGGTTAACTCATTTCAAATATCATCGACAAAGTCAAGATACTAATATAGTATATGTCTACACAGGTGTGACATGTTCAACATCTAGCTGATATAACAAAGCTTACCAGATTCAGAATAGAGGTCTGCGGATGGTTGCAGGGTTGGCCAGGCGAGCACTTCTCCGGAGGACCCCAATCGAGCGTTACGCAAACGAAATTCTCGTCCGTGGTAGCTATGGTGCCATTAACGCTCACCCTCACTCTCACCTCTTCAGTGAGCGCCTCTGCTACTGCCCCCCATTTCAAAGCCACGGCTACCACCAACGCCAACAAAACCAAACACCTCATTCTCTCTCTAGCGCTCTCTCCCTCTCCCTCTCCCTCCCTCTTCGCAAAATTTACAACACTTCCCGTCAGTTCAATTCCGCAACCAATCTCACTAAGCCTATAAAGAACAAATGAACAACAAAAACAAAACACAAGCGCCTCTCTCTCTCTCTCTCCCGAATCAACAACACCAACAATCCCTCTCTATGTAGAAAGAATCACTCTCTCTCTAATCAACAACACCAACAATTTCTTTCTATGTAGAAACAACAAAATCACCACTGAATTATCTTTCTCCAGATTGTTGATTGAAGGAGAAAGAAGGAGCAGTATTGCTGAGGAAACCGATAAGGAAATGAAATTTTTCCAAGATGAGATTCGGAATGAAGGTAGGAGGAGAAGGTGGGGTAATCGCATGAGATTTATATAGGATTTGACTGCAGACTCAAGCAAAAATAAGTCAAAAAAAGTTGGTTTCCATGGATTAAAGATTTCTCTACGGGCAGCAGCCATCCACTAGATAGAAAAGCAGAAGACGAATGATTCGGTGCTCCTACTCTCGGCGGCTGCCTCTCCCTGCCGCGTCGCCTGTTCCTCTTACGTTGTGAGAATAATATCTTCCAAACCCAGCTATCTTATAGCTTTTTTGAATATCAGTTCACCCGTTCTGGGAGCCACCAACGTTTTTTATTATATCAGTTAACTCCCTTTTGCCTTTCAGAAGTTCTGTCAGAATGTATTTTTGCGTTTTTACATAAAAAAATAGCTAAATCGTTTCTAGGAAAATAATACAAGACTTGTAGTGGTAAGAGGAAAAGAACTTTTAAAAGTATATAAGATAAAAATTTAAAAATATAATTAAAAATCGGAAACAGGACTAAATAGATTTGGCAACTTTGACCGTTAACTCGTCCTTTGTGCTTCTTTGGGAAAAGATAACTCCTCTTTTGTCACTGCGAGTTACACAGTATGGTCTAGTTATTGTGCGTATTTATTATATAGGTACATACACCTGTCACATGAGGTGCAGAGAGAGAGAGAGATGCCATTTGAATATTGAAATTTTCGAATTTAATTTTAAAGTTTCTTTTAGAATTTTTATTTATTTCTTATCAATCAATTTGGAACTAAGTTAGTTGATTAGCTTGTTTGTTATTATATATACTGCATAATGAACATGTTACGAGTTAGTTAACCAAATATTATAACATTTTTATGTAGTATACCTACTATATTGTTATATATATGTATATATATATAAATTCATTGTATGCTTGACATACAATATGAAACTGAACATATTGTATCTACTTTGTCTTGTATGATATTTATTAAGTGTGAGGTTTGTTTTATCGTTTGTGGGGTACAATGGGGAGGCCCATTCCAGATGCATGCTCCGCGTATTGAACTCATGACCTTCAACTTTCAACTCGTGAGTCGACCTGCTAGCCGCTTGTTGTGCAGGTTGCTTTTTATGTAAAAAAGCTTACAACACGTAACTTGATAGGTTGGTAAAGTATGTATTCACAAGACAATAATATGCTTATAAGATTTATTATCTTTTATAATATGTAAAATGAATATGTTTTATCAACTGAAAATTTGCGAAGTTTCATGTTTTATCTCTTCTATTTGTTTTTACATCATATTTATTAATTTGATATGGATTTTTTTATATTTAACGGTGTGCAGTCATTAGCTTATATTTTTATAATTTATTTATTTAGGGAAATTTTCAGCTAGTGCCGGTTCTCTTAGGTGGGGCTATTCCGCTAGTTTTTTTTTGCTTTATTTTTAAAACACATTCAAAATCTTGAAATGAAACATGAACCTCCATAATATTTTCGTGTCAATGCTATGGAGTTTGGTTTCTTGTTGGCTAATTCAGGTACTAAAAGAAATGACTGTAAGTATAAGAAAACTTGTGTTATTATAGTTAGAATATCACAAAGACCTTTTTATTTTGCACAACAAAAACATGTAAGTAGCATGTTATTTGACTTTGCACTATACGGTACGATAAGTATCACATAAATGGGACATATGAATCTACTACACGATTTTTGGATCTTGTAGCAATCCTCTTTGCTACCATGCAATGCAGACCGATGCTGGCGACCTTTATGGTCCGGGTTTGAAGCATAAGTTGGATCGAATTATCCAAATAGTCTTGTAGATCTATGTCCATGTTCTAATGCAAGGCCTTCCCCAAGTTACAACTGTGATCCTCAAATTCCTTTTGCATGAAGAAAAAAAATGCTATTTTTATATTCGATGACGGCACATATCATTTATCTCTAGCATTCTTTGTTTCATTGACTTCGGTGTATATCATTTATCACCACTATAATGGGTACGGATCCAGGTCCTGGGCCTACATTAATTAGGTATCGTTTAAGCTTTTCCATGGGGAGGGGGTTTGGGCATGTTATAGTGCTACATGTTAGCATGTCATTGGAAAATCGGAAGCAATAATGAGGCTTTTTGTGAATTCTGTCAAAGGGCGATGCCTACCTGAAATATTTTTGAATAGCGTTGGAATGGGATCTCACATAGGAATGACACGGATCCAAAATATCGGTGAATCTGGATCGAGATCCGAGTAGCCAGCCAAGTTCATTTGTTTAAAGTAATCGAGTTAGTTGGACCATCCATGGATCCATATTTGGATTCAGACTTAAACAAGAGTGTGTTCTAATTGGAGCCTAAATGTTTTGGTTTACGTATGGTGGGATCTTTTGAGAATATATACTCTCAGACCTACCTTAGTTGTTTGATCACATACCTCCGATCCAACCCATTTGTTTTGGTTCCGTTTGCCTTCTACGTCTTAAGAGAGCTATAGGGTGTTGTTCCAATCTTTGAATTGTAGGTCAAAGGTGGCTATATCTTCTTCTTTGTTTTCTTCGTTAATCTTTGTTGTCCATAAGGCCATGATTGTCGGAATCAGACGTTGGGACACCCAAGTCCGACGTGCCAAACGTCATTGAGTGAACGTATGCTGTCGTAGTGAAGTAATTCAAACAGTGCATGATCTAAATCCGATCTATTTACATCATTAACTTTACATTTCTTTCTTAAGCATGATTTGGATAAATATATGATGGAATAATGTTTAAAACATGGAACCTTCAATTTATCTTAAGAAAACATGCCCTTCTTTTACGCTAGGAGCAGGAACTAAGCGTGTCACTTTTGTGTGTTTTGGATAATTTTCATAGTGTGCTATCTCGTGTTCGTGTGAGTAATGTGTCAACTTGAACACAAACCGTTTATGTCTTCACGTTCTTTATGGGTTGTGTTTGCCAGTTTTTCGTGTCATTATGTTATGTTGCCAATATTTTTAACGTTATTCTGACAACAAAGATTTCTCTTTTCTATCATGACAATTCGTGTTCATTAAAAGAACAGGTCTGCATGAAAACAACCCGATTTGTTCTTTTTTAGTGTTACTTTGGGTGAATATGGGCATGAAGATTTTATTTATGTTTTGATCTTTGTGTCATGCTTAATATCGTGCACCCTATATATATATATAACACTAATTGTTGGTTGGTTAAAGTAGACATAGACCGGTTTCTAACCGGCCAGATGGTTCCAACCAGAATCGAGCCGGGCCAGGAACAGGCTGAACCCAAAACGGAAACCACTTGATTTGGTTTGGGTTGCACCTTTTATAAAACTGGAAAACCATTGATTTCTATCTTTCTTTTAATAAAATTACCGGTTCTGTACAATTCTGACTCAAACTGGAACTGCCTAGATTACGATTCCAGGTTTTAGCTAACCAGAATCGGACATGTCTAAGTTAAAATAGTTAGGACACCTGTTTTCTTTAAGCAAGTCTTGTGCTTTATCCCCAAAGTATGTCCAGCTGGTTCAAACTTGATTTAGTTGGAGTGTAGTAGGTTTCCAGATACGGGTAGTTTAGACTTACCATATTATATATATATATATATATATATATCGGATTCTACCCATTATTGTCATGCATATCTATTATTTTTTCATATCATGTGTATTGATTACAAAATTATAAGATTTTTTAAAAAGAAAAACAATATTATTATACTCATGCATCATAAAAGCAATGGTCGAACCTGATTATGCATTAACAATGGTGGACATGATCTTATATATATATATAATGTGTGTGCACACATGTGTGTTTAGTATATGAGTGTGTGACCTTGTGAGCCAGTCCAACCTAGCCCATGTGGGCTCTTAGGGCCACGCCGGCTGGGCCTTTTTGCCCGTTTGAAAATATGAGCCAAGATTTCTTGGCGGGGCCCATACATTTTCCTGGTCAGCGCGAGCCCGTCTTACAGGTCAGGCCCATTTTAACAGCTCTAGTTATGCCTTTTCTTTTTTCTGAGGAGGTCGAAGCCAAACGCACATCCCAGGTATCAAACTCTTGACCTTTAGCTTAGGACTCCACCTCCTAGCCAGGTGAACTATTGCTCCTTGGTTAGGGCCCTTCTTTTCTTATTTGGAGAGAGAGAGAGAGAGAGAGAGAGAGAGAGAGAGATGGTTAGGGCACTCTTTAGTTTGAGTTTAGAATCGTCGAAGGGTTGAGTCCTTTGCCTTGTTGTTTTAGCATCTAAAAATTAAAAGTGAATGAAACCAAAGCCTTCTGCTTCTTTTTTGCTAGGAGAAGAAAAAAACTTTTAGATCTTTGGCATAAAAAAAAACTTTTAGATATTTATTTATTAGTGTTTATTCCTTGTGAGAAGTTGGCTCGTCGGCAACAACCATTGTGTCGTAACATACACCAGACAGGCCTAGACAAAGCCGTAAGCTTCTTCTTTTTTTATAAAAGGCCGAAGCCAAACACCCACCCACACATGCACACTCCGAGAGTCGAACTCCCCACCCGCAGCAACAGCACTAGAGAGTCCTGTCATTGGGCTAACACTCTGAGTGTCATAAGCTGAGGGAAAGAAAATAAAACCCAAATTTTTCGCCAATAAAAAGTTTTCGCTTTGCAGTTACAAAAAGAAGAAGCAGACACGAAATTGCTAACACGTACTAGGCTACCTGAAGACTCAAAGGGATGCAACCAGAAAAATGTATTTTTTCTCCACCCAACGTAACACGATTGAATTTTAGTTTAGTTGACATGATTCTGACACAAACACAAATGACACAGCACGAACACAACACAAAGCAATAAATCGCAACCCCTATAATTTGAGTTTATTAACGGATTGTAACAACATAATAGCCACCAAAAGAGGGTCGAAAGAACTTGGAAACAGAATGATTAATGTCAAATAACACATAAAAATAACCATGATATGATTAATTCATTAAAACAATTATAAGTAGGTGATAGTAGACGTTTTTGTGCGTTTATTTTCCTTTTCCTTAGTTGTTGTAGCTTTCTTATTCTAACATAGGTTTTCTCTTTTCGCTACTAATTCCTTGCAATAGCCCCATTTTTTAACAAGATATACTTTCTCTTCTCCTTTCAGTTCAATCCTACCTTTGGTATATTGAGTGGGTTCGTACCTCTCCAGATCCACATTACCCATTTTGCTATTCTTGAGGCCTTC
Source organism: Brasenia schreberi (assembly GCA_036023115.1). Taxonomy (NCBI): domain Eukaryota; kingdom Viridiplantae; phylum Streptophyta; class Magnoliopsida; order Nymphaeales; family Cabombaceae; genus Brasenia; species Brasenia schreberi. The sequence continues at coordinate 12,319,650 of JAYKKT010000049.1, forward strand.
CACAAAAGAATTGGAATACATGTAAATAGATTCCAAGGGGTCCGTGATTACAAGAGCTTTATCAAAATCTCCTAAAAACGAAAGTCGATGTTCTTTGGCACATCTCGCACTCGATCAAGATAAAACGAACGCTATATGCATTTGAGTTGAGTCATTCACGATAACAACAAAGACCACTTTAATATACAGAAATATATTTACATATTCAAGTAACGATTGCACCCAATCAATTTTACTAGTAGTTGTTTCAACTTTCAACCAATATTGTAATTAGTGTATTGGTACTTGTATCATACAGGATATCGACATGCGATAACTTTATCGTATCGTATGATACAATATGATATGACATATTAAAATTGAATTATTTTATAAAATTCAAACAAATCTAGAAAATATGAAACATTACAATTAAAAAACAGAAAGTAACCAAGTGATAGAGAACACAATCAGAATGCATCTTAAAATGACATTTCATGATTAATAAACTAATACCATGAGTCTACGAGCCTACGTAAAAAAGTTAAATTTAAAGTTAACAATATACCAATAAGCTTATGAATGTTTACAAAGTTAAGATTACAATTTATTGCATAACACAAATACAAAGTTATAAACTATAATAGTCCAATTTCATTATTTCATTCAATAAAATGTGGATCACAATCAACAAATGCGTCATAAGCATTAAAATCACGGTCACCGCTACCATCATCTCCCTTTTCTTTCTCCAAGATTGGGTCATCCAATCCTTCGTCGTGTACATCGTCATCTCCAATCTTTACTTTTGATTCTATTTCTCTCCAGTTTGCCTCCTCTAAAATAATAGAAGACTCTTCTTCGACCCAACCATAAATAATATCAATATTTTCGTAGTTAAATGGGTCATATGGTACCTTCCTTGTCTTTCTTCTATATCTTTACATTTGTTTATAAAGAAAATAAAACAATAACAATAACTAAGCTTTTTCCCATACTAGAGGGGGTCGGCTACATGGATTCTTTGTTTCCGCAGACCCCTATCGTGTGCCATGTTAGTAGTTAGCTCATAATAACCTAGATCATTCTTTATTGTTTCTTTCCAACAATTTTGTAGTCATCCTCTACCTCTTTTAATACTTTTCAAATTTAGTTTTTCATACCTTCTTACAAGTTCTTCTTTTGATCTTCTTTCTATATGTCCAAACCATCTTAAACGATATTCTCTCATTTTATCCTCTATTGGTGTCACTCCTAATTTGTTTCGAATAACCTCATTATGTATACAGTCTTTTCTTATAAGACCACTCATCCATCTCAACATCTTCATTTCTGGCACTCAGAACCATAAAACATGGTAGGCCTAATTGTTGCTCTATAATATTTACATTTTAACTTTAATGATATCTTCTTATTATAAAGAATATTTGATGCTCCTCTCCATTTTAACCAACTAACATTAATTTTATGTGTAACATCTCCATCAATTCTTCCATCACTTTGAAAAATTGACTCTAGGTATTTAAAACTTTCCTTTTCAAGGATGCAATGTGTACCAATTTTAATTTCTATGTCCTCTGAAGTAACCAAATGATCAAACTTACATTCCATATATTTTGTCTTTGTTCTACTAAGTCCGAGGCCATTGCTTTCTATTGTTTCTCTCCCTAGTTTCAATTTTCTATTAACTTTTTCCTTAGACTCCTCCACTAAAACAATGTCATTTGCAAATAAAATACACCAAGGTACTTCATCTTAAATATGTTTTGTTAACTCATCAATCACCATTATAAATAAGTATGGACTTAAAGTTAATCCTTGATATAACCCAATATTAATTTCAAAGAAGTTTGTCATTCCTTCATGAGTCCTCACACATGTTTTTGCACCATCGTACATGTCTCTTATAAGGTTAATATATGTCAATGGGATACCTCTTTTTTCCAAAGTTCTCCAAAGAACCTCCCTCGGTACCCTATCATAAGTTTTTTCTAGATCAATAAATATCATGGTTCTCTGTTATACTTGATACTTGTCTTAACCTGCGTTCGATAATTCTTTCCCACAATTTAATAGTATGATTCATTAACTTGATACCTCAATAATTTGCACAATTATGAATGTCTCCCTTATTCTTATATATGGGAATAAGTGTACTCGCTCTCCATTCCTCGGGCATCTTTTGGTTTCTCCATATTTCATTAAATAGTCTTGTGAGCCAAGTGATTCCTATTTCTCCTAGTATTTTCCAAACTTCTATAGGAATATTGCCTGGTCCTACCGATTCCCCACCCTTCATATGTTAAAGTATTTATTTGACTTCATTCTTTTGAATACGTCAGTAAAAATTTTGGTTTATATACTTTTTTGATTTGGCTAACTCTCCTAAGTTAATACTAACATCTTTATTTTCATTAAAAAGCTTATAAAAATAGTTTTTTCATCTATTTCTTATATCATCATTTGTCACAAGAATTTTTTCATCCTCGTCCTTGATGCATCTAACATAATTAAGATATTTAGTTTTCTTATCTGTAGCTTTAACTATCCTAAAAATATCTCTTTCACCCTCTTTTGAGTTGAGTTTTTTTTTATAAATCCTCCCAAATTTTAATTTTTGCTTCACTAACAGCTTTTTTCGCTTCCTTCTTTGCTTTCTTATAAGCCTCTAAAGTTTCACTAGTTTTCTTAGCATAATGTAATTTGTAACATGCCCTCTTTTGCACTACTTCACTCCACCACCAAGCTTCTTTTTATGCCGGTACACCTCCCCTAGATACACCTAACACATATTTCGTCACTTTCCTAATATGTATAGTCATATTGTTCCACGTATGAGAAGTTGTACCAACATAATTTCAAACATCTCCTTGAAGGACTTTTTGTTTAAATATATCTTTTTTTCCACTTTTGAGGTTCTACCATTTAGTTCGAATAGCTCGATGCACTCTTTTCTTTTTTGTCTAATTTTTTATTTGTAAATTCATAACTAAAAGTTGATGTTGGGTGGTTAAGCTTTCTACTAGAATTACCTTACAATCTTTACAACACGCTCTATCTTTTTTTCTACAAATAAAGTAATTAATTTGTGTTTGTGATAAGCCACTCTTATAAGTAATTAAATGTTCATCTCGTTCTTTGAAGATTGTATTCACGATAAAGAGATCAAATGCATCACAAAATTTAAAATCTCCCTACCTTCCTCATTTATATCCCCAAAACCTAAGTTTCCATGAATACCTTGATATCCTAATGTCTCTTTACCGACATGTCCATTTAAGTCTCTTCCTAAACAAATTATCTCCTTTTGTGGAATCTTTTGAATCACCTTATCTAACTCTTCTCAAAAAGTTGTCTTTGTACTATCTTCTAGTCCTACTTGGGGTGCATAAGCACAAACTATATTCAAAACCTCTGCTCCTAACACTAACTTCAACGTCATGATTCAGTCACTATATTGTTGTATGTCTACTATACTATCCGTTAAATTTTTATTTATGATAATACCAACTCCGTTTAAAGCCTTTTTCTTTACTTGTGTACCATAATTTAAAACATGTATCATCAATCTCTTTTGCTTTTTCTCTAACCTATTTTGTCTCTTGTCAACATAAAATATGAATATTTCTCCAAATCATAGTATCTACCACCATTCCATTAGCTTACCGGATAATATTATGATATTCGAAGAACCAATACGAATCTTATTATCTAGGAATAGCTTCCTTACCCCCTGCATCTGTCCATATTCAAAATGTGGAGACCCTCTCTGAAAATTATTCACTACATTCTGGCAGCAACGTTGCGGGACTAACTTCTTTACCCACACTCGTACATGATGTGGGAACACTCTCTGCAATTGATTCACTACATTCGAGTGAAAATATAGTGGCCCTTGCTTACTTATCACTGTATTCGGGCTCTACAGCGCGTCGCTAGGTGGGGACGCCCCAAAGCAATGCCCATAATTTTCGTAATCCATGTTATAAAAATCTGACAAAGTTTTATGCTAGCTGTCGAAAAGCCCAACACAACCCTCCTTTATTCAGGCTTGGGATCGACAATGCAAGGGTGATCCCTTACATCGGCAAAGTTCTATAAAGAAAATAAAAGAAAGAATATAATTTACTTAGAAGTTAAAAAATATCATTACTTATGAATTATAACTTACAAGTATAAGGAATAACAAACATATAACAAAAATATATTTTTACTGTTGCCTTAACTTCATATTGTATGCAATATATACAAATCACAAAGATAAGCATGCTCCAATTTGTTTCTCTTTTTTATGTTAATGCGTTTAAAAAAACTCAAATTCCTTTCTCATCTATTCGAATTACATGTTTGACTTAATATGTATTGAGCAAACCTCGACAAAGTCGGTTCAACTACACCAAATCGAGTCTACTATTTATTTAAAATAAAATATAATAAATAAAATGATTAAGTCGTAAGAAGCAACACAAGTCATAAAAATACTAAGTAATAATAATTTGTCAAAAAATCAAATCATATCTTATCACATCCAGGAGCAAAGTTGTATTGCAATTGACATTTCAAAATCTCCAATGCTACCTATATACTTGCATAGCTCTAAATGAATGTTGCACCTAATAGATGACTTTTGTATAAGGTCAATTACATTTAATATCTCTTTCTTAAAGTTGAGAGAAAATCTAATACATGAATTAAGAAAATGTGCAACAATATGCAAATCATGATGCATTTATCAATTTCAACGTGCATCAATTATCTTCCAAAAATTATTTATAAGTAGCCGCTTGTAGTCAATGTTTGTTTGTATTTCCAATTTGGCCTTATTTATAGCATCATATATATAAGGCATAACATGCTTATCTTCACTACCTACCATTAGTAGCATTTATTATAGTAACACCCTCTCTCTTTTTGAACCAACTTATAAAGCCCTATTCTTTAGATGTAAATATATTTTTTAATGTATTTTTTATACGACAAGACTTTGAACAGTAATAACATTCATAGAAATCTTGTCAATGAAACTCTCTTCCACTAGTGTGTATTCTCATCAAATGCAATACATATGAGTGATTATAAATAAACTTTGTGTCATTTTTGTATGCATCAGTTGTCCCCTTTAATGTCATCCATTGCACTTAAATCCTCAAGCATTATGTCTATACAATGTGCAACACATGGAGTCCATACTAAGGATGGATGATTCACCTCAAACATCTTACAAGTTGCTCTAAAGTTTGCTACATTATGAGTAATGAATTGAACAATATTTTGAATAACAACATTCTTAATAACATCTTCAAAAATAGGCAGTAAGTTATCAACAATTTTATTCATATAGGATAAGTCATAGAATTTCAAAAATAATGTTCCCTTTAGATAGTAAACTAAAAAATTCACTAATAATCTACAATGCCCATCTCTACAACCATCAACCATAATGAAATAACAATAACCTTCCATGACTCTAAATTTAAGACTCCATTCATAAACAATATCAACCAATTTTTATAATAATTTATCACTTAATTCATGATAAGTAGGAACCTTATAATCAAATCTTATACTAGCAATAACAAATTTGCAACATTAAACGGAAAATAATTTTAATAAAAAAATTCTAAACACTTCAAATCTACTTTCTTAATTACTTCTTTTAAAGTTATAGCATATCTAATACCTAGTTGAGCTCAAGAAGTAATACGTTGAGGAATATTCTATCACCATTAACACCTCCTTTACTATTCCTCGCAATTATCGAGGGGAGAAGAGCTCTTATACTAAAACAAGAACCGACCTTGTTGCTACTGTCATAAGAACCTATACTCTTTCCTTTATCTAGTCTTCTCTTACTCTACTTATTTATCTGTCTTTTCTTACTCTCTAACCATAACATGAATTCTTTCTCGAAAAGCATAGCATCTTGAGACATATCCGAACAGCTTATTTCTACTCTCTCTTAGTCCAGAGATACTTTCATCCTTCCCCTTGTTGATGTACCTATTGCCTTTCTACACCCATAATCATACTTCCACACCCTATCGTTTCGTTCTTACTGCCACGATAGGGGAAATCTCATAATTTTAAGTGTAAAATGAGACAGTATGCAACAAATATGAGAAAAACCCTATTCATTTTCAATGGTTTTGAGACCAAAAATATATCATTCCTCCGGTATCAAAACCGTTTATGAGCAAGGGTAAGATTTGGGATTTGGGAGCACGTAAAACAAAAAAAAAAAACGTACTTCTGTGCTACCGGAGCTTCTCCTTCACCACGTACTTCTGTGCGGCCTCCCTGATCCTGTCCACGTACCCTCCGATCGGAGGCGTCAGGGTCGCCATGTATCGGTTCACCGGAAACGAAGTAAGGTCGGGGACCAGCGCCGCCTCCCGGAGATGATCGGGAAGCGCCGCGATAGCCTCCTTCTTAAGCTTGAGCAATGCCGACTCCGCGGCTTGACGCGTCCTCATTTTCCTCATCAGAACCCCGCTGTACTCCTTGGCGAGTCGCCGGCCGTACTCAACGGTGAGCTCGTACTTGATCAGATCCTTCTCCTCGATGAGCCCTAACGTCACGGGGTCCAATCCGGGGGTTCCCATCCAGGAGAAGCGAGCCCCCGGCGCCGAGTCGGAGGCTGGTCCTGCGTCGGCTTCCTTCTTCTTGGCTTTGGCCGTGTCGATCTCGCGCTGGCGCTCCTTGCTGATGAGGCCAAGCTTCTCGCGCTCCGCTTCGCGGCGGCGCTGCTTCTCGGTGAGGTAGCGGACAGGTGTGGGAGCGTTCAGGCAGGACTCGGCCATCCGTCGGAGACGCTCCAACTCTGCAGAGCGGAGCCCGCCTCGGGCCTCGCCGGAGGAGCCTGCGGTCTTCTTCTTCTTCTTGGTGATCGTGGATCGCTTGAGAGGCTGCCCAGCCTTCGTCTTTGTCTTTCCCTTTGCCGTGCCGCTCACCCCGCCGCGGAACGTCAGGAGAGACGGTGGATCCGACGGCATTACCGACGCCGCCGGTGGACGGGGCGCCCTCCACAGCGAAACGCCCACCCGCTTCAGCATCTCTCCCCCCTCTCTGTCTATCTCTCTCTCTCTCTTCGTTAGATACATACTGAGCGAGGCAGCCCATCGAAACATGAAACGAACCCTTCCCCACATTGTTTGACATCGTCACAGGGACACGATACGAAATCTAATATGAACGCCGTCGGAAGTCCCCGTCCACGGCAAGCGAAAGTATCGAGCAAAAAATATTTGATCTGTTTTGACGTAGACACGTGAAGTTGACGATTTCACACGACTCGATAATCCCACACAGACATGATAAAACAGTTTACGATTGAGCAACTTGGAGTGGCGTGAAACTATCGTTGCCGGACTCCACCGGAGTTTCCTCTCGCTTCACCTTGCACTACCCGACAGACACGCTCGTACTCGAACCCTTTTGAAAAGCGAATCCTGTCACTCGGTTTTCTTTCATTTTCGGGAAGCACGTGTGTAACCTGTCGTGCTGATATTCATGAAAGATGATCACAAGAATCACTCAATTTTATTGTTCTTTTGAGTGACAGAATGAAGTACACTTGTCTTTCAGGTAAAAGGTATTTATATTTTACATCTACAAAGCATTTTTTTATATAAATTAATATATAAAATAACATAACACGTATTGCGTCGGGATTGCATCAGATGTCAATATTCTAGTTAATGGTTCCACCAAAACCTAGGAGAACCGAACCGAGTCCCATTGATTCTAATTTCAGTTAATGGTTCAATGTATGATCTTATTCATGTTTTAAATGTATAACGCCTTTCACTAAAGAATTTTGTGTAAAGTGTAACTGTTTTATTTTTGAGATATGCACATTAAATAGGAAAGTACAATGATACACGTAATTCAAATATTCGATATTAATCTCAAAATTAAAGAGTGAAAATGTTTATGTGATATTATGCACCGAAAGACATTATGAACCCATCAATACCTCTTTCTCTTCGCTCTCTTTTTATATTATATGCATAAGTCTATTTATGCTTAAAATTATACTTATGCACTATGTGTATTAAATACTTTAAATGTCTATAGTTGATTACGTTTGTTGAACAATGAACATGTCTAAGTGAATTTAACATGTCTAAGTGAATTTAGGCATGAATGAGTATAAGCATGAATTATGCTTTCTCTATATTCTTATTGTTGTTTAATTGGGTCAACCCTAACATGAACAAAGCTATATTTGAGTCTTGAAAGGGGTTGGAGTGAACCTGTTTAAGCGGATTTAAGTCTTTCTCTGTATTTGTTGTCTAGTAGGGTCAATCCTAACATGAACAAGGCTATATTTGGGTCTTCAAAGGGGTTGGGTTGGGACTGACTCGGATTTGACCTTTGACATACTCAGTGACTGAGGATGATCGAAAGAGGGAGAGAGAGAGGGAAAATTCGCATATTCTTCCCGTAGTTAACAACCGCGCCAACCCGGTTATCATCTCTCTCTCTCTCTCTCTCCTGGCAGCCCCATTTCCCACTAAAGAAGAAAATTGAAAAGCAAAAGGAGCGAACACAGGCCCCATTTCCCGAACTTCTCTCTCTATCTGAGTTTCTTCTTGTTTCTTTTGAAAGAAGGGAGGGAGGCGGCGGCTCGTTGGAGGATTTGTGATCGGACGGAGGGAGGAAGATGAGCGGATGGGATTGGATCAGGAAGTCGACGTCATCGTTGAGATCGTCGGTGCCGAGCATGGCCAGGTCTTCGAGGAACTTTTCCCGTTCCAGCGATCGGCAGCTGTCCTCGACCTCGCAGACGGTTCATCTCGGTAGAGTTCAGCCTCAGCCGCCCGGCCACCGGACTATATACTGCAGTGATCGAGAGGCTAATCTTCCCGTCAGATTCAAGGTCGATATCTCTTTCCCATTATATTCGATAGATCTCTGTTTTCTTTCCCCCTTTTCTTTGAATCAGAATAAGTTGCCGACTCCTAGCCGGCGTGTGATCAATCGGCGCACCGTATAATTTTAATCTGTTGTGAAAGAATTGAGATGCTTGCTAAATCTTGCATTCCTAGCGCGGAGAGATAGGGTTTGCTGGTAATTGCGTCCGGACGGAATTGAGAACGCAGCTTATCGATGCGATGTTTTGGATGAATGAATAGCTAGAGATTTCTTTTTCACGAATTCGTAAGTATAGCAGAAGAAAATTGTAGGATTTACACTTGACTTAAATTTTTCCAGCTGGAGACAAGAAAATTCCGTGATTCATGACAAGGAGTTGAAAAGAAATTTCTAATATTTACGTTCGGCCGAAATGTGCACAGTTGGAGACTTGAATTATTCGGAACCTGCGGACAACAAGGGGATATCTAAGGGATATTCCCCTTCCAAACTCAGCAATCATTTTCATCTCTTTGTTTCTTCTCCTTGTTTGTTCTGTAGTACGAGGCATTAAACTCAAATCACACGTGAAACCCCAAAATAACACTTTGGGCGCTAAGAACTTCGACATACTCATCAAAACCAAAATCAAGCCTTTTTCCCACGCTAAATGGGGTGAGCTACATATATTCTTTGGTGCCACTGTGCTTGCTCGTTTGTCATTATCATTTAACTTCAAAAAAGCAAGATAATCTTTTACTACCATAAATTTATTTTGAATTTCTTCACTTCACGGTCACGTCTCCTTTTGTTACAGCCCGCCTCCTCTAGGATCACCTCACACTTCTTCCTCTCACATTTCACAAAAAGTGCATCCAAAATCCAATAGTCTCTTGGAAGTACTTTCTTCACATATAAACCTTCTTGCTTTTTTAGATCCCACCATTTAGTTCGTGCAACTTTTCTTCATTTCTAATGTTTTTGAAATAACAGTAATGGGCTTGACTTGAGGATGCACCAAGTGGTGACAGCATGAGAGAGAGGATGCGACAGTGAGGACTATTTTGTCCGTTTAACGCTTTGATCTCTCTTTGGGCAAACAAGAGATTCGTCATCAAACAATCACCAAGGATTTGGTATGTTTAGCAAACATGTATTCACAGACCGCTGCTGACACGTACTCAACCAAGAAAATCAGATTATCCCTTGCAAGTTTGGAATTTGCCCAAATACGGACAGATTAATTTCATTAAACTGAACTGTGTAGATCAAATTGTTGGATGACCTATGCACGTCAGGTTGCTGGAGACCCCTGGCAATTAAATCTTGATGTACGGATGAAAGCATAATACCATGTTAAATTTGAGGAAATGCAGACACAGGAATCTGGAGAAGAAGCTTTCTCCAGTGGGAAGGGAGGAGATTAAAGGCCTACAAGACATTTATCAGATAAACAGGGTGTGAGAGCAACATCACATATACCTTCTTCAGTTTTACATTTTTTAATAAACAGAAGCAGCTGAAAGTACTGGTTTATTATCCCAACAAGAGAAAGAAATGAAAAACATATATCATAGAATTCAACAAAATATCAGTTATTAGTTGCACGATATTGGTTTTATTAATGACATTGCTGGACTTTGGTCATACTTCTACCTGTTAGTTGCACTTTCCATTCAATTATTGGTATGCCCTCCTGTGTATCTCGAAGTTTATATTAGAGTACTTTTCGGTGTTGGATATCTTTTTTCTCTTTTCTCTGCTTTACAGTGCATAGTATCTGCTTGGTAAGGTGATCTTTCTTTTTTCAGGGTAATTCTATATCAACTACAAAATACAATATTCTAACCTTCCTACCCAAAGGTCTGTTTGAGCAGGTGTGATACTTCCTGCTGAATGAAAGATATTTTCTAATGTTATTGCTGTCTTTTTAATGTTTGTTATTTGTTAACCCTTTTCCGGCGGTTTCTTTTTGCATGTTAACAGTTCAGGCGGGTTGCGAACTTGTACTTTCTTATGATATCTATATTATCTACAACACCAATCAGGTATACTTAGATCATGGTCTCTATGTACTTTTTTCACAGCCTAGTGGTCGTTGATGGCAATGTTATAAATAGTATATCATATCGTACAATACGATATGCGATATGGGTGTATCGGTATGAGAACCGATACGATTCAGGTACATGTATCACACTTGTATCATAATGTATCATACGATACATTGCGATATAGGTATTGTATCGTATGATACACTCCATATCGCATGATACACTGTATTACAATACGAGATGAGTTTTTTTTACATTTTTTTACGTTTTTTTATTTTTATTTTTCAATATTTTAAATTTTAATGCACCGTATCGTATGATACATTACGATCGTCACATATCGGTGCCCTATACGATACGGGCACCGATACATTAATTATAACATTGGTTGATGGAGTGCATGGCATATGCGTGTGTGATGATGGTGAGATGAATTAGGAACTGTTAATATAGCCATTTGCATTTTTTAGCATGTGAACCATTTCCCTGAACATTTGTTGTGATATGCAGCCCGGTGCATCCTATTACAAATGTGGTACCGTTGAGCCTTGTTTTGCTGGTATCACTTATTAAGGAAGCATTTGAGGATTGGGTAGGTGAAAATCTCGAATTTCTTATGGTTTTAGCCTTTTAGGTGCTAATTTAAAGTGCTTTGTTTTTCAGAATTTTGTACGAGCAATTGTAGTCTGCATAAATTCCTTTCCCTAAGTTTGCTTCATACTTTACTTGAGGTGTTTAACAGTTCTATGTTGTACTGTGCCAGAAACGGCTGAACAATGATAAGATCATAAACAGCAGTCCCATAGATGTATTGACTGAAAATAGTTGGGAAACCATACCTTGGAAGAAGCTGCAGGTTGGCGATATTGTTAGAGTAAGTATTGCCATTGTTAAATTTCACATTAAATGGTCCTATGGTGATCCGTCATGAATGTTTACCCTGTTAGGACAATTTTGTATGTAAGCTTCAGCTTGCCCCTAGGAAGATTTACTTGGTGATTTATGTTTCTGCTATAATCTGATTTACCACATGCATAGTTTTCTACGTGCCTGTTAGCTTGTATATATTTCCACTAGCACTGTATCCCTGATAGTGGTAGGTGACCATCTGCGACCTTGTCAATGTCCTTGGTGTGGCCCTTGTAAAAAAGATTATCAACATATGGCTTTCATGAGTATTTCCGAGTCATATTCAAAGCTTAAGAACGTTCTAGATGATGTTTTTATATAGATATAACAGTAATGGACTTCCTCTTTTGAGAAAAGAGATCCGCTAAACTATGACCACCAGGAATACTTTGAAATTCAATGCAATCTAAAGGAACATATGAAAGCTAAAAGAATGTGCAATAAATGAAATGAGATATATTGTTGTAAACCAAATGTCTTACTTCGATTTAAATATATGCTTCTTTTATCCTTTCTTTGGTGAATAGTGATCACTGCAAGGAACTGTCATGAATGGGTCTTTTAATCCTGAGATTCTCCTCTGGAATTCTCTTTTTTTCCTTTCTTTCTACGTAGACCACCATATCCAGCTTCTTTTCTCCTTCTTCAGTTTATCACTTATTCCAATGCACTTCCTTGATGTTCAGTCTCCCCAAGCCAAACCGAGCATGCTGGAGAAGGATTCATTCATCCCAACTGCATTGCTCAGTGGTTCTCACAAAAGAATATATCTCTACTGGATTTCTCTAGACCAAGGTTATTTAAGATTGGAGATCCATCTAATGCCTATCAGGCAACTGCATACGTATCTTTGGTGACTATCTTCTTAGGCGGGTATACACATATCTATGTAACATACCTTGAGGACAAGGTCTTTTCCATATGAAGTCATTTAATAACTTGAGTTGGAGAAACGAAAATTGCAAGGTGTGTTAGGAAGTGACCAAGAGGTTTGGTTTCACCAAGTACTCTAGTTTGATGGTGTGGTTGGCTCAGATATGACCAGAGGCTGATCTTTACCACACCGTTAGGATCAGGTTCTATTAACAAAGTGTAGAAGATCATTAATTATCCAGATCAGATCCATAGGATCTTACTACATGGAGCTGGGTGTTGTTTATGAACTCTTATACCAGATGCAGAGCCTGCCCAAATTCCTATTTAAGATCCATGAGGTTTCAATGCAAAAGAATTAGAAAAATAGTTGTTCCAGCTATGTTCTTGCATGGTATGTGAGACCCAAAGGGTCACATCTCCAGATCGTGTGCTAGTAATGCAAAGTATGGTCGTATGGATTCATCTGGATCTGGAGCAGGTTGATGCTCGACACCCTTTATATATGAGTTCATTTTGTTATTTATGTACAATATTCTTTTTCTAATGAATCCACTTCTCTATAGCTTTTAACACTTTCTCATACTACCATAAGGATCCTACTCAAGTGTAAGTTTTGGTTGTCTGATTACTTAGTAATATCATAAGTCGGCAGCTGTCATTCTTAATACTAAGAAACTGTTTATATCTCGTAATGAAATTTGTTTCTCCATTTTCAAACTTTTGATAGTTGGCCTGTCAAGGTATGGGAAATATACAGTACTTTTATCAAACTCTTGTTGTGAAAGTGACTTATGAGATTATCCAGTAAATGCATTTAAAAAAAACACATTGGCTTTTAGCAATTTAAAATTTTAAATACCTGCACTTCAAAAGAAGACGATTGCTTCTTCAAGCAAACAGTGTTCTGTTCTGACATATGATTCTCAACCTCATCTCCTGGTTAACTTTAAGCTGATCCTAGTGATCTCAAAGTTCTTCTCGTTTCATTTATGCTCTTTATTATCTTGCTTGTTTTCCCCTTCTTCCATCTATGCTCCTAAAATATGTTTTTGTGTAGATCACCACTGGGTTCAAATGAGGACCTTTATTGTCCCTTCTGCTTTTGCATTAGAGTTATAATTGTTGAGGGATACTCTTATAATTTCCCCCCTGTTTATATTAGAAAGAGATCACAGTTCTAGTGATAACCTAAGAAATAAAATGCTTTTCCGATCTCCAAACACGAGGAAAAATAGATTGTACATGCATTTATTACTTCAAAGTTTATATTATCTGCATTTCTAGTTTATTTTTAGTTGAAAGTGTATGCTACATTACCATATATTTGATTTGTAGCTCAATGTTTGCATGATGCATAATGCTGCAGGTTAAGCAGGACGGTTTTTTTCCTGCAGATTTGTTATTTCTTGCTAGCACAAACCCTGATGGTGTCTGCTACATAGAGGTTTGTCTTTACTTACTTTGTCAAATTATAATGGTCTGCTTCTAATCTTCTGACAGGCGGCATAGTTTCTTATTTGATTAATGTTAGCCATGATATACTTTGACTAACTATAATAGCACACACAACAGACTGCAAATCTTGACGGTGAAACAAATTTGAAGATAAGAAAAGCACTGGAAAGAACGTGGGACTACCTGCTTCCTGAGAGAGCAGCGGAGTTTAAAGGTTGTGAAGATTATATATATCTTTTCAGTGCAATGATTATCAATTTGTGTTTTGGTTTTGCTCTTAGTTGCATAAAGTACAGGTTATAATGTCTTTCTAAAGTTGGAAAACTTAAGTTTTTACCCATGCAACACTGTGTTGTCCTGTGTTGTTAAGGATTGAAGAAATGGACGTCATTCATCTGCACGTATTGTTCTTCTGGTCTTGTCCAAAGTTGTTTGTTGAAAGTCCTTATGACTCCTTTGCTGTTGCTGTTTCTTTGAAAAGAAATCCTTTGTAGGGCACATTTACTTTGCTGTTTAGCCGACCCCATCTAGTATGGGAAAAGGCTTAGTTGTTGTTGTATTTACTTTGCTGTTTGAATTGGAATCACATGAGAAAGTCTGCACATTTACTTGGCTGTTTGAATTTGAATCACATGAGAACGTCATTCCTGTTCTTGCAAGACAAAGGGCCAAGCAATGGGTATTGGGTTGCAGGCAGCATAAGGCAATCGAATTCCATGTTACAATGATGACATTCAATTTGATTTTAACACCTTGATTTCTCACCTCTGGCCTGAGTACAAACTTACTCAGGCAGGGATGCGATTTTAAATTGCTGAGTTAGCAATTCCAGATCACTCAGCAGTTCTAATATCTGGTGAAAGCAAGCATGCCATTTATGTTAGGATACTAGTGATGTAAAACTACTACCATAAAGTCATATTCACTGTTCTGTACCCGACAATTTGGAGTCTCGGGTGTGCAAAGAACGGCTTCATGTAGCACATATATCTCCAATTGAAATAATGCTGGTCATGCGTAGTCAATTGTGATGGGATAGGATGCACTATCCCATGTTGCTGTCCCGATAAGGGACCTTATATTATTTCAAAACTTATCCTCTGCATGAATTGAGTTACTTTTTAAGACATTTTCCATCAAAATAGGGCTTTGATTTGAGCATATTTTTAAGCCAGATATCCCAACTGATCAATGCTGAACATCGTTCAAATTCATCCACTCCGTAAGGTGCCATTTGTTGGTGTCTTCCTTTTGTTGTAGAATAATGAAAGACTAGGACCATAAGTTTGAATTGACAGCATTAAGAATTTGTTTTGTTACTCTTAAATGTAAATCATTTCCATATTCGTTGAACATAGTTAAATGTGTGGATGCTTCTTTTAAAGAAAAAGATTGTTTCTCCATACACATTTTTTGTTTATGAGAACTTCTGTATTTAAATTATTGATTTACTTGGGTGCATATTTGTTGAAATTTGGATTATTGATAAGAAAGATTAAAATAGAAATATTACTCACATTAAAGGAGGAAAATATGAAAGATTAAAGGAAAGGGGCGGACCTCCAATGGAGGCCACCACCCTCTTTCTCTTTCTTTCTTACACACAACCTCACATCCTAATACAACCTACCAGCCCTTATATAAGGAGCTGTAAACCGAAAATTGACCAAAATACCCCTAATACAGAAAATTACCAAAATACCCCTAATGTTTCTGGTAAGTACAATATCATCAGAAATTATAAAACTAACACGAAGAACACTAGATAAGCATATTCTTCAACACCCCCCCTCAAGTTGGGAGTGAGATACTTCAAACTCCAAACTTGCCAAAAATGTTCATATCTGTTTGCAATATTCTTCATCTGTCTTCATTATTGATCTGATCTTCAACAGCTTCAACTTAGCCTTCCTGGCTTATCATCACAAGCAGCATCTGTGGCTGCAACATCAACTCAACATTCCTGGTTGTAACAACATAAACTCAGCCTTCCTAACTGTAACAACAACAACTCAACCATCCTGACTGTAACAACATCAAAGCAGCCATCCTGACTGTAACAACATCAAAGCAGCAATCTTCGCTGTAACAATATCAAAGCAGCCATCCTGGCTGTAACAATATCAAAGCAGTTACTTTGGCTGCAACACACATTTTACCAGTCCTCATGATTGCAAACTTCATAAGAATTTTCCAGTTCTCTTAAACATTTCCTCAAACACTTCATGTTCATGTTAATCATCTCTTTCTTGAGCCTTTCATTGAACATCTTCTTATGCATCATTCATCTGCTCACACGCTTTTCAACACATGCTACTTTGCTGTACAATTTTTTGAAGGCATCCTCCACATCAATACCTAGCTCAAATTGCTCGTTTTTATTACTTGAAAAGGAAGCTTCAAAGTTCATGTCTTTGGAATGAATGTCGATGCTTGCATGGTCAGGGTGTGGTTCCAAGCCACAACATAAAAGCTCGTCTTTTGTAATGCAGCTATGACAAATACTTAAATTTTCATCCAAGATTTCCATCTCAAGGAACTTTTTGCCACATCAGTAAGATTTGCAAAAACTCTTTTATTAGCTCCACCATATGCCTCAAAAAGGTCATTGCCATCAGTTAAATGCAACACATCTTCAAAGCCTTCAAAAACTGCATTATTTCTTGTAGGCTGATCTTGAAAAACAATAACTTGAAATGAACGTTTTCCTATTCTTGCCACATCATTTGTTTCTGTTGCCTTCACACTTGAAACGCTAGAAACTTTGGACACATGAATGTTCATAAACTCTGGCTTGATGTTATCGTTTGTCGAGGCAGACATAGATGATGGAAAAGCATTAAAAAAAATTTCACAGGAAAGTTTTTCGTTGGCAAAAGTCCCTCGACGAATTCTTGCTGTTTTTGTAGTTAATGCACACATCTGCCCCACTCTTCAGATTCTTGCAGAACCACACCACCTACTGAGCCGCCTGCATAAGTCTTCTCAGATTCCCCATGCAATCCTGTAATATTACAGCTATTAATTCACCACAGCACAACCAGTAATGCCTAAAGACTATCGAAAACCGCTACATGCACGCAGTTAAAGCAGCTGCCTTTCCAATAAGTGCAGCTTGCCATATGTAATAAATGCAACCTTCTCAGATTCCCCATGCAATCCTGTAATATTGCAGCCATTAATTCACCACAGCACAACACCTGTAACGCCTTTAACATTTAAAGCTCAGTAAATCCAGCCACCATATGCAATAACTGTGCTGTCAAATCCAATAAATATAGCCAAATCCAATAAAGGCAGCCACCATAGTCTTCACACCATTAAATTTTCTTTGCAACGTAATCAATGCAGTCACCTTATGCAATCGTTAAACACATTACCAGGCAATAAATTGCCTTGGAAATTGTAGTTGGATTAAATATATTATGCTCCTTTGAAATAATGATTGCTGCAACGTTCTCACAGAAAATTTGGTTACAAAGAAGGGTGCATTCAGTGTCAAGCTTAATGAACTTCGTATCCAAATATTTTTGTGCAATGCACTTCAAATGCTTATAAACAATTTTGCAACATTAAAAATCTCGATGATAAAAAATGGCATACTTGTTCTTTCTGTTGTAGTTACCTCACCCAAAAACTCTTCTTCAGATATCTCCCTGTATTCTCCATGGCCTTGTCGTTGCAAAAACTTGCCGTTTCTTGGCTTTACTCTTGAGAGCTGCAATTCTGTCTGCATGTAGTTTTTCTAACTCAGGATCATCCAAACTCGTCCAATTTAACATTATCACTTTCTCCACCAAAATTTTCATCTTCATCACTACTAACTTCTTCAACTCGGGACACTTTATTTTCCATGTCATCATCATACTCAATATCATCTTCGATAACCATCTTCTAGAGGATGTCCTGAAGTTGGGACTGTTCCAGCTTCTGTTCATAGCTCGTCCTTTTAGAATCTTGACTGCATCAGGCTTACTATATTTCTTTGGAATTTCAAAGCACTTTGTAATTCTAAAACTAGATGCTATACCATTAGGCTCGTTTTCATCTTCAAAGCAAGCTCTCGTTTAGTCATTATCATCTTAAAGCATGTATCTTCCATGAACTGTTGTTTGGCACATTTTTCTGCCGAAACCCAACATCAAATCCGTTGGAGCATCAGCAACAACTTTTGCAGGTTGGTCAGCTCCAATGCTGGCTATGCATTCATCCTTGCAGCTCATATATTTCTGCATAATGTCACATTTGTTAAGTACCAGGAGTTTGGCTTCTACACATGATTGACCTTTAGATTTGCAGACCGAGGTACATGGTTCCCCTTGTCTTCCATTGAGCACGCTAACACCTGCAACCCTTAAATCTAGATCAGCATCTAAAGACCCACACTAGCAGAATTGTGACGGTACCTTCCAGCACAGAAATCAAAATTTGTTTGATATTTTACTTTCCCTTCTCTATTTCAGTCGATCCTTGAGGGTTTTGACTCTAATACCATGTTGAAATTTGGAGCAGTGATAAGAAAGATTAAAACAGAATTATTAATCACATTAAAGGAGGAAAATATGAAAGATTGAGGGAAAGGGGCAAACCTCCAATGGAGGCCGCCCCCCCTCTTTCTCTTTCTTTCTTACACACAACCTCACATCATAATACAACCTACAAGCCCTTATATAAGGAGCTGTAAACTGAAAATTGACCAAAATGACCAAATGACCAAAATACCCCTAATACAGAAAATTACCAAAACGCCCTAATATTTCGGAAAGTACAATATCATCAGAAATTATAAAACTAACATGAAGAACACTAGATAAGCATATTCTTCAACAATATTTCACTTCAATGGCACTGGAGCTTGGAAGCACTTAATTTTTCTGGTGGAGAAGGCTTTCAAGGATAGAGAATTCCAGTAATTAAACATGTATTAATCCATTTGCAATAATTCCATTCTGAATGCTGTGTGAGTAATACAAAGCATGGTGCTCCTCGATATTGAATAGGTGATTGCTTTTTGAATCTTTCAGCTGTACTTTTTTAGATGATCTCATATAGGATAATGAAAAGTGAAGTAGATCTAAGCCATCTGATGTCCTGTTGCTTAGATTTGTTAGGTATAATGTGAGGATGTGAAAAGGCTCATCTGCCTCTTCTTAAATTCTGCATTTCCTAAATTATTCTTTTCAAAAGGTCTTGTTTGCAGTCCTGAATAATATAGTGATCGAGTTTTATAGTGATTCCGACAGATCACAATATGTGGTGGGGTATAGCTTTTAATTACATGAGTGGATAGTACATTTTCTTTTTTTATTTTAGGGTTGCTAGAAGATACTATTACTTCAACTAAAATAGGCTACAGGAATCAGGTTATTGAGGAACATCTTGGAATAAAAGTACATGGATTTGAGGGCGTGATAGATAGTGAAGATTAGTTAATTTGAAAGGTAGATGACCCTGTAGTGGTGTTTTGCATCACATCAGGGGTGTGTTCGAATAAATTCCAATAATCTCATGAGGTTGAAATTGAAATCCTAAATGCAAAGAATTCTGAACAGAAAAGACCTCATCCTTTTTTAGATTTTATTAAGAGTCTGTTGATTTACACGTTATTATGCATTACGTTATATTCATAGAACACACAAATGCAAAAGCCCTACAAAATGGTATCAAATTAAAACGATCAGACATGGGAGAATGGAAGTATCAGCTAGGACTAGTTTGTATAATTTTTTGAACGTGACCCATCCCTACAAAACATAATATTGATAATACCAAAACAACCTTCAAATTCAATCATCAGCCTTGAATATTTGAATATTTTTATTATTATACTAACATTTTGCAATTTTCACATTGATTTTTAACTGAGATTAGACACTATATAGCAAGACCAAGGCCTTTATCATGCTAGGTAGGTTTTGAATATATATGTTCTTCACGAGTGCCTTTATCTTGGGTCATGCCTATGTTATCGATAGCGGTTAGCAGGTTGTTAGCGGTCGACCCTGATATAGTGGTAGCAGGGATATAGCGGATTTAGCAGTATACTTTTATTTATGATTAACAAATTATATATATATATATATATATATATATATAATGAGTTCTCTAATTTCTAAGAAATATCAAGAAACACAACTTCTTTTATAAATATGAATAAAACTAAATAAACAAATTCTACTTCTAACTTCTAAGAATTAACATATGACAGGGCGCTTGGATTCATCAACCCCCCAGTTTCACACCTTGGATTCATTAACATATGTCAACTAATTCAGCACAGTGGCAGTTGAAAACAGTGTTGTTTGATGCATATCGTATCGTGTATCGCTGGGCTCCACGATACGGGCGTATCGTATTATATCGTATCGTATCGTACTTTAATATTAAAATAATACAAAAAATAATTAAAAATTAATAAAAAATAGTAAAAAACCAGAAAAAATCAGGAAAAAATCAAGAAAAATCTGATAATTGCTTTAAATTCATATAATGTAAGTTTAGTACAGATTGAGCATTCAGCATTGAACAATTGCATCCAAATTTACATATTTTGAATCCAAAAAATAAAATACAGACATAGTTTACACTTTACAGTACACTACAGTTACATATAATGTTACATTTTACAAATTGTAATCAGGATCATCAACTAAATAATCTTCATCTTCTCCTTGTTGCAGATCCTCATCATCATCAGCCACGCCCACACCTTCTTCTTCAAAATCAAATTCTTCATCTCCATAATGTTGTTGCGCTCCTTCCAAATTAATCCAGGCAACGTCTTCTTGTGTTAGGAGGGCATTTTCTTCAGTGTCTTCCATAACCCAATCTTCTAATATATCAAAATTATCCAAACTTATTGGATCGAACTGACTTTCTTCTCTATTTACTTTTTTTAATTGCCTACGACACAAACAAAGATAAACAATTAGTAAGTAATATTAACAATTGAAAACTGAAGTTAAATAATATCGAATTGAAAATTTGAAAGTAATACAACATTACCTTTCACGAAGGCGCATGTTACAACGAATATAAACCAAATCATTAAGCCTTTTGTGTTCCAACCTGTTGCGCTTTTTTGGATGGATGTGTTCAAAAACACTCCAATTTCTTTCACAACTTGTTGCACTACAGGTTTGGCTTAAGACTCTAACTGCAAAATCTCTAAGGTTTGGACAATCACTTCCAAACCTGTTCCACCAAACATCTGTAAAAAAAATATAAACATTAGAGACATAATAATCCACAGTAGTGTAAGATGCAACTTAAATATGAAAATAAACAATGTACCTGGACGCATCGTAGAGCGGTTGCGAATTGCAACAGGCAAACCCATCAAGTGAAGAGCATTATCATATATCTCCATCTCTCGATGTATCGCATCTACTATGCTCTCATCAGGGACTAATCTGTCGATGCATTCAATGATTCCTCGATTAACCTCACCGTTCCTTTTGAAGGTTGCTGAGTACCTCAATGATGGGTTTAGATAGTAGGCTGCTGCATGAATAGGCTAATGCAATTGTTTATTCCATCTACTATCAATTATTTTCCACACGGGCATATAATCTCTTTTTTTTTCATTAAAGTTATTTCTGATCGCTTCTTTTGCCCTATCCATGGCTTCATAAAGGTAGCCCATAGATGGTTTCTCCTCGCTGTCAGCCAATCTCAAAACTTTCACTAAAGGACAAGTAATTTTCAATAATCTGATACATGCATTCCAAAATGAACTTCTAAAAATCGTTTCTGCAATCTCATTTAACTTTCTGTTCCTTCTGTTTTGTGGCAACTCTGCAAATTGTTGCCACTCATCTGAGGAGAACATTCTCTTTAAAGCTTGCTTCTGTCTCACAATACTCTGTACAGATAAGAAGTTTGTTGCGAACCGAGTTGCAGCTGTGCGAAGAAGCTCTGCACCTTCTATGTATCTCCTCATCATACATAAAACAAATGCATGGTTGTAAATAAATTTTGTAATATCTTGGCAACACTCAGTTGCTGCCTTTATTTCATCCATCTCACCAATGTCCTCGAGGATGAGATCTAAACAATGGGCTGCACATGGTGTCCAGTAGAAAGTCCCATAAATATCAGCTAACTCCTTTTCAGCTGCTTTGTAGTTAGCTGCATTATCTGTAATCAATTGGACTACATTTTCTAGCCCAGCCTCTTGTATAACCTTATCAAATTCCTCTCGTAGGATCTCTGCAGTGTGCCTCTCCTCTGACATATCTAGAGATCTCAAAAACATGAGTCCTTTAGGACAATATAGAAGAAAGTTTAGCAATGTCCTTCCTCGCCTATCGGTCCATCCATCTGCCATGATAGTGCATCCTGTTTCCTTCCACGATTGTCTCAAAGTCGAACAGTATTGCTGCACTTCAATCACTGTCTGATCTAATATCTTCCCTCTCAACTTCTTATAAGAGGGCATCATGTATCCTGGACCAATGTTAGCAATTGCATCTGCCATTGCTTGAAAATGAAAACTGTTTGCTGCATTAAATGGAATGCATGCATCATAAAACCATCTGCTCACTGCAAGGTCTGCTTGATCGTGCAGTTGTTCTGAAGCCATAGCAGCACGAATTCCTGGCTGAGCACTAGGTGTAGTGGAAGGAGGAAAGAACGAATGTACGCTAGAAGAAGAAGCTCTTCCTCTACTCCTTCCTCAACTTCCTCTTCTGCCACCTCTAAAGTCTTCAGCTGCAACCCTCTTTCCTCTGCTAGGTGCTCACGAACTGCTACTACCAATATCTGTTCTAGCATCTGAAGGCAAACCATCAGTGAATCCAACTCCAGTGGTAGTAGCATCATCAGCTTCTTCACACATCTGGAAATCATCCTTTTGTTGTCTCCTTTTCTGTATGCTCTCAATCATCTGCAAGCATTGCCATTTAATACCTTCTGGCACACTTCTAACTCTGCCTGTGCATGGAGCAACTTCTTTCCTGGTTCCTACTAGGTGGTGTTTCAACCTTGAAATTCCACCACTAACCACCTTTTCACAAAATAAACATCTGATTTTTAACCTTGAACCCTTAACTGGTATACCCCACTACCATGCCGGATCATCAGACTTTGAATGAGAGTCTCTACCACCCCTTCCTGCCATCTGAATGGAGTACTTTAATTCAAACAAAAACCTGAAAATAAAAGTACTTCGTAAATCCCCCAATCTTCAAATAACACTCAAATCGAGTGTCTCCCACTTCATGAATGCAATAAAAATCGTATACACACACTTAATAACTTCATATTTTGTCATTCAAAAAAAAAAAACTGAAATAACACAAAAAACAATAAATATAAAGGAAAAAAAGGGAAAAAACATTAAAAATATACCTAAATCCGAGTTTGGAGGCTTGGACGGACACCGTAGGGCACGATTTTAGAGCTTTGAACACCAAGGAGGCGAAAACCGACTCTTAGGGAGCTTGAAAAACCCAAAAGGAGAGAGAAAACCTGCGAAAAATTGCGGGTTTCTCTCGGGCCCAGGGCGTATCGCACGATACGGTGCGATACGCCCGCACCTGCGATACGGGGCCCCGTATCGTATCGTGGTGGCCCACGATACGATACGATACGGTGCGATATGGACAACACTGGTTGAAAATAGAACTTATCAGACATCTCTTTCACGAGAAAGAACAAAAATGCATATTAAATATTTGCCTAGCCGGGAGAGCACAAGAGAGAAATATTATTCCTTGTTGACAAGCATATGATATGTCAAAATGACACATTCTTCAGAGTGTCAACTTGAACAGTAACACCCCAACACCTCCATCTGTATACACTGTGCTGGAATGCTTTACAGCAGAATGCAACACTTTGGTGCAAGCAGGTGCTGGACTAGCAGGAGATCTATCAAAAAGAAAAAGTAGAAGAAGCCCTTACATACCCAAGATTTGTCCATAGAATTACATGCCAAGCTCTATGACATAAGGCACATCCAATGGAGCCAAGTACATGATGCCCATCGGGTTTATCGCAATCAACCACAACTTTGGGAATGAAAGTCAACACTCAAACTATTTGGGCTGTCTCCCTCATACCAAAGAACCATGGTATCCAAACACCATCAGAAGCCTGGTGACCCCCATTTGAACAATGCACCACGTAGACACAGGAACAAAAACACACACAAATGCATAGAGAGAAAGAATCACAGAAAGTAAACCTATCACTTAAAGTTACTTTGTCATATTTCTCCTCCGTAAATCATGAGAAAGTCTAAGGGAAAACCTCATCTCCCTAGTACTAGTTAGTATAAGTTGTTAACACCGTCATCAGTGCAAATAGGGCATAGGAAGCCAACAATCAAACCAAGATGGTGCAGACCAAGATACAATTGAGACATCTGAAAAGAAAAAACTTATAAATGTGACAAAATAATCTATTCAGATGCTTGCCATATCTTGCTACCTGGATTTGCTGGTGTTGATCCCTGCACTCACGAGAGACAACTTCGTGCACCATCTCACTGCAATAATTAAGATCAGGGCGTTTAACTTAATCATTCAAACAAAAGCAACAAAAGTAATAACAATAAGTGTACCCTGAATGGAGCTTCTCAAGAAGAGCTTAAGGTCATGGTGTTGCTGATTAAGAATATGGTAAGGCTATATTTATATGCCAACAGAACCAGTCATGCTTTGGTCGCCTTGTCTGCTTATACTGTAAGAGGCATCTTCATAGCTCTTTGTTTGCTCTCCTTTGCCATGTGGAAGGCGAGCCAACTCTAAGTCACTCGGATTGTCAAGCCATGATTTTGTCATAACCCAACATGTTGACTGATGCATAAAAGGAATAAAAAAGATCATTAGCTCCAATTTCATCACTAACAGGCTAAGCTGCTCCACCTCCACGTACTAAGACAATTCACAGCACAAGCGTGTTTCTTGACCTCACAAGTTCCAAGTGCACAAAAGAAATTACAGGTTGAAAGTTAAACTTCTAGAGAAAAATATCAAGAACATGAAAACGCAACCCAACAATTTGGGTCAGAGAACACCGGTACAAACTAGCCAAGAATAAGTTGTATATGCCACTCTATCAAAATTTGCACAAGAGCATCAAATCCCACAAAAAGCAACATAAAAAGAAGTGAATTTCGAAACCATATAAATACAGCGGAATGAAGAAGCCCTTAAACTTCATTGTTTGTAGTCTCTCTGTACTAGCTTACATATAAATACAGGCTGCCCTTGCCTCTGACCAGATAACGCTCCTTGCATGAATATGTAGCAAGTCTAGCGAGTAAAAAAACAAAACAGAAGTGCCCAAAATTGCTCAACTAATATTGTCCCATAGAACTGGTTCAGTTAGAGAGGCAGAAGTAGAACCTATCACCTTGTGAGCTTGAGAAAGATTGTTAAGAATATTCACATTTGTAATATGTGGGCCTACATATTCAATGGGATATGGAAGAAATTAAAAGAATGCCAATAAGCTAATTCAAAAATACATAGCATCCATCAAAATTCAATTACAATCACACTTAATTGTTTAGGTCATGTTTACTCATTTTCAGAAAAAGATCCATGTTCTTCTAATTCCTCTTCCTCTTCATTTATTTCTTTAAAATTAAATTCTTCATCTTTCATAGGTATCTTATCCTTCCCTTTGCTTTGCCTTCTTTGTCGCTTTTGTGTCCTTGACCTTATATAAACAACACCCCCTGCTTTATCTTCTTTGTCACTTTTGTGTCCTTGACCTTGTATAAACAACACCCCCTCTTATGCTTCGGATGTCATATCGATATTTCGCCATGTAAGGGAATCATCGTCACCAACAAACTCATCATCAGTAGGATATTCATCGTGATCTTCAACTGATGCCAATATGATGGGATCAAAATTTGTTCCATTAGATTTCCTCTCTTCGTACCTTCTTCTTAGCTTTTTGTTATATTGCATAAAGGCTAAGTTAAGTTTTTGATGCAATAATCTATTTCGTTTCTTCGTATGAATCTAAGATAAAGAAAAAATTTAGGTAAGTCGTTAACTCAATAATTTTTTTCTTCATTTAATTATAGTGTAAATAAAAAGCATAATTCTTAATTTCTTACCATTTCAAAGGTACTCCAATTGCGTTCACATGGGGTAGCACTACAAGTAAGACTCAAAACCAGTATAGCAAAATTTTGCAATTCAGGGAATCCATGGCTAAAGGTCATCCACCATTCAACTATTACAAAAAGTTAAATATCATGTGTAAACAATAAATTAATCATATTAAAAAACCCTAACTCATATCTTAATAATGAAATAATTAAATAAGCAAACTTGCTTGAATTAATTACCTAGTGCATATGCTTTCCTCAAACTTATAGCTAATTCTAGTTCAAAACCACTTATTGCACTTTTATAACTTATAAATTGCTTACTGATTTGTTGTTGTTCTTCCTTACTTCATACAAGTTAGCTATAACTTGAAACAAACCACCTTTAATCTTAGCATTATATTCTATCCCATGATAATCATAATACAACCCTGGATTTAGATATAATGCAGCAATATGCAATGGCTTATGCATTTGCCTGTCCCATCTTTTGTCTATGATCTCCTAAATAAAAGTGTCCTGCTCTTCTTTGTTCTTCACATTAACCTATAAAATAAGAAGATAAATGTTATTATAAGATTAAGAAGTAAAGATTTACAAATAACACATAAAATTAAAATATTTATGTACCTTTATTTGTTCATTTACACGATCCATCTTCTCGTAGATGTAGCCCACGACTGATTTTTCATCACTGTCGATTATACATAAAACATCTACCAAAGGACTCATTGATCTAAGTGAAAAACTAATGCCCTTCCAAAATCTAAGTTGCAAAATTATTGCCTTAAATTGCTTTCCTTCAGTACTATTTGATAAAGGGCATTTTTCCCATTGTTCATAAATAACCATCGACCTTAGAGCTTCTTTTGACTGCCTCAAGTTGTCCAGGATTAAGAATCTAGTAGCAAAATGGGTCATAACCGGTTTATGTATATCTTTTCCTCCTATAAAATATCTCATCATATGCAATATCTGTCCATGGCTATTCATAAATGTCACTAGCTTCTTTGCCCCGTTGAAGATGCCTTTTAGTTTTTTTGTCTCTCCAACATCTTCAAGCATAAAATATATACAGTGTGTAACACGTGGTGTCCAAAACAATTAATTAAATTCAACCATCAACATTCTACCAGAACCTAAGTCACACAGACACTGCTAAGAGGTGGAGTGTTGACCTCGACATGGGTGCAACATCGACACTGACACCGACTATATATATATATATATTATAACTCACGGTTCTGTCGTCTATTGAGTATTTATCTTGGAGAACCTGATCAAAGAGGGAGTAATCCGTGAAGATGATGAAACTGAAGCCTCTTAGTCGATTCGTGACCTTATCTCCCATGATAACCACTTAAGTTACCTCACCATAGTTTCCAAAATGTTCCTTTAGCTTGTCTTCCATTATTTCTCATGAAACTATGTTGATGAACGTAGAAAAATATCTCAACGTAGACCTTCTTCACTTTCTTTTATTTGGATATTCCATGCTTCAAAATCTTGTATTTCGGGTCTTTTTGGATAAATGGGTTCGGATAGTGAAGATTGATTTGTGTATTATGATGAAATTAGTAGTTGTTTACAGTTTATGTATTTTGCTTTAATATAAAGTTGTGTACTTGCTATTGTCATATACTTATGTTAATTTATGTCTCACTTGTTGTAGCTTGAATATTATATATAATATATAATATTATATACCCTAGTCGTGTTGCCGCACCTAATTTTTTTGAAATTTGCCATATCTCGCACCCGTGTGACATAGGCTGCAACATAATTTGCTGCATTATGTGTGACCACCTGCACAACATTCTTCTCTCCAACCTCTAAGATTACTTCTTTTAACAATGTATACAATTTATTTGCATCCTTTACTTCATGGAATGCATCAATGGACTTAAGAAACACTGTACCTTGAGGATAATGTACTAAAAAATTTATAACTGTTCTCTGTTTTCTATTCGTCCATCCATATGATATAATAGAACATCCATATGTAGCTCAATGCTTTCTAAATACATTTGTAAACTCTCTTATTCTTCCCACTTCCTTCTCCAAGAATGTTTTCCTTACTTCATGGTACGATTGAGCCTTCATTTAAGGTCCAAACTACCCTATATCACTAACCATCACTTGAAAGATAGAGAATCTGACAACATTAAAAGGGATTCTATTTTAAGACATCCACCTCCTAATGGATACACATACTTCTTTCCTATATCGAATTTCTAATTTAACTTGTCGTAGTGAGTCTGGTGATGAACGCACAAATGAATCCATGGGTCCCTTCGAAAATGGTGGTCGTGAGCCATAACAATGAAGATGATAAACATTGGGCGCCTCCCCCTATGTTAGCTTCCATGCTAGAAGCTTCTCCTTCATATGGAAATGAAATCTTCTCGACCTTCTTCTTCGATATATTGTCTACATAATCATAAATTGTTTTCTTTATTTCTTCAGTTGCATTCTTGCAAGCTGCTACATTTTCACTCCTTCCCATTAAATGGTTCTTGTATATTGTTATTTTAGTGGTAGAAATATGACCACATAATGTACAAAACACTGACATATTATCCGTCATAGATTTTGTAAAACCCCAAATCCATCCTAGATCCTTAGAAGCTAGGGGTCCATAGTTGTATGCTGGATTAGAAAATCGAATACCAATTGTATTACTAGTGTCGGTGCCACAACTGCCACTGCCACTGCCACTTAGAGAACAAGCAACTGCACTTGTTGATGATTCCATACTCACTATAAAAAATAAGAAAAACTACTCGGCTGGAGTTTTCCAACCATATACAAGAAATAAAACACTAAATAAGTAACATTCATTAGTAATTTGGTATCACTAAATAAGTAATGCTAAGCTGATGAATGGTTATAAGCGGTGAACACAAGTTTCACTATCACTAAATAAGTAACGCTAAGCTCATGAATGGTAGAAGTGATGAACACAAGTTTCAACATTCTTTTGTTTTGGGTAACATTAACAATAAGAAGGCTAAGCCAGATGCATGCCCCGGGAATTGACTCCCTTTAACGCATTGAGGTTGACTCCCCTTTCTATCAGGTAAATAGAAGTATAATAGCACATCTTGCAGTAGTGTTGTAATGTACTTTACATGTCTAACTGACTCATCACTATAGCAACTATAATATGATACAGCCATGTATCTTAAAATGCCACTTACCATAAGATAGACGGGAATATCATAACTATATCATATCAAGTTCTGTCATAGTTTTCATTTTTGAGAAAAACATTTAAGATATGCATCAATCTGTATCTTGTCATTGGGCATTTTGGATATGCTTTATGCATCAATATGTACAACAGTGGTACATGATATATTGTAGCTTGGAACGCATAACTTACATTAATGATATTTTTTATCTGTATGGATCCGACATCCGAGTTCTAACCACCAAATGCTAGATAAAACTATATCCGTAAAGTAGTGGTACATGGTATATTGTAACTTGGAACGCATGGGAGTGCCGCTTTCACTAAGGGAGAGAGAAGACATAAAGGGGAGAGAGAAGAGAGAAAGGGGATACTTGGTGTCCGTGAGGGTGGTGGTAGAGAGCAGCGGCGAGAGGCGGGCTGCGAGAGTAAGAGATGGCGAGAGGCGGGAGAGGGAGAGGGGGGAGAGAGAGAGATAACCCTCGTCTGCATGACAGTATGACTTTTTATTACATTTGGATTGGGTCAATCCAATTGGATCGACCCGACCAACACATTATTACTAACACTATCAGCCAACAGTGATATAGCGGTCCGCTATAGCGCTGTTAGCGGCGCTATATACAGTATAAATTTTATTTATTTATAAAGGAAATTATATTCTCTGTGGAGACAAAGAATCCATGTACCCAACCCCATCTAGTATGAGAAAAGGCTTAGTTGTTGTATAAAGGAAATTATCTGTAAAAAGTGTATGCCTTTTACACCATGAAGCATATTTCTCCAAATATTCACATGCTCTTTTCACTTTCAACAATACTAGGTTGTCATATATCACATCCTGATGAGATTTATGTGAATGTAAATGCTGTATTGAATAGCACCATGCCTTAGGAAGCGAGAATGCTTTAACTGGATGATAAATGTGGAAGATAGTTATGTAGTAAGAACATAGGAGAAGTTTTTGAATTACAGACTTTTTTTTGAGAAGAGAGAGAATTGTATAAGCTTAGATGTAGTTCTCTGGAGTATTTAACAGAAAGCATTCACAATGTCTAGTTGGGATCAATATCTGTTATAGAGTTCAGTTGTAGAGCACCACAAAATTTGATGCTACATTGCATGCCAATTAGATCAGAAAGAAATGTTTGCTGAGACAAGTTGCACTGCAAGATGTGCTTAATGGTTTTCTTCTACATGGCCTAGTAGATGCCAAACTGAAGATGTAAGAAGTTTTTTTAATCATTCTTTGATTAGTAGAGCTTAGTTGCTAATTTCCATATATTGAATTTCACTATGTTGTTATTTAGGAGAAATACAATGCGAGCAGCCAAACAATTCATTGTACACATTTACTGGCAATCTTGTCCTCGGAAAGCAAACTCTACCACTTTCTCCAAATCAAATTCTACTGAGGGTGGGTATGATCAGCATTTTTTTATTATTGCGGTTTAGAAGAACATGACCATAACAGTTTTGCTTTGCTGTCAAAATATTTAAATTATTACTCATCTGTAACTACTCTAAAAATAATTATTTATTTGTAAGTGTTTTGCTTTCCGTGTTGTTTCCAATAATTTAGTTTCACATGATACTTTAGTGAGGGCTCTCTCATAGATTCCGTGACTTGTTCCCAGGTTCTGTTTCTTTGGTTGAACTAGGTAACATGTTTTTAAGCATTACAAGGACAACAGTTTCCTTCTACAAAGTTATAATGTTTAAGGTCGTTGTCACTATCCTTTGCCTTTATTAGAGTAACCAGAGAATTCCTGTACATGTTGTATTTTGAATGCCTGACATGAGATCAACTCGAAGTTAGAACAAGATAGGACTCATAGATTTGCTAATTACAACTAGCACAATTTCACACATATTGTGTTGGCATATCTTTTGTGTATGTAGATTTTGTGCATGTCTTTGGCTGATTTTCCATTTGAAGGTCATAGTTCTTGTTGGCTCATAGAGTGTGCATAACATTCATAGCTCACCTATTTTGGGGTATAACTCACCCCAAGGTTCAAAGACTTTTTGCTTGATTAGTCCCTTAGAACAATCTAAAGCACTTGCAATCATTTAGGTGGATAATGGGATCTGGAGAAAGGATGTGAAAGTTGATTTCACTATATTTCTTACCAGGAACAGGTGTCCATGTGGAAAGTGATTATGCCTATTGAACATGTTTGGATATACCTGAAAATCACCATGTCAACTGCTATTATGCCTATTGAATAACTGATATACTTCAAGATTGTTTTTGGCAAATCCTCTCCACATTTTAAAGATGTTTGATGCTCTTAATCTTGGTTTTGCTTTACCTTTTTAGTGTTTAACTCATTCTCACGAATGATGTCTTTATTTTCATCATTCTGCTGAAGGGATGCAGCCTTAGGAACACTGAATACATAGTTGGAGCTGTTATTTTCACTGGACATGAAACAAAGGTACTCATTTTATGCATCAGGATGACAGTGTACCTGTTGAATTAGTTATACTCCTAGTTTTTCTCTTCTGTCAGGCCTCATTGAGCTAAGAAAAATTGATTTGCAGGTTATGATGAATACCATGAACGTCCCTTCAAAGAGGAGTACGTTGGAGAGGAAGCTTGACAAACTCATATTGGCACTTTTTGGTGGTCTCTTTTTTATGTGTGTGGTTGGAGCCATTGGCAGGTTTGATTGATCAGTACCTAATTGTCTTCTCACTTCGATTGTTTTCTGAAACAAGTCTGTTGTACTGTGAGGACTCTCTGGCTGATTGGTGCTTGGCAGGCAGTTGGGGGTTCAACTCCCACAGATGCTTCTCCATCCACAAGCTGATGCCGAGCATATGCTCGGAGCTAGGGTCCTAGCATAGGAGTTCTGTGCCAAGTGCCTGCCCCACTAAGATGTTCCAGCGAGTTTAGGCTCTAAGATTGATTGAACCGGGTGCTTAAATTTTCTTAAATGTATTTATACACTCAACTAGTCACGAGCAGCTATGTTAATATATTCTAGAACTTCATATAACGTTCTCTTCCCTTTCTATTGACGAATGACATAAAGCTGTTTAAAAAGTTTTTGGTTTTAGGCATTATCATGAGATCATGATTTGAAGTGCTTAAATTTTGCAGTGGTGTCTTTATCAGCCGAGATTTTTATTATTTAGGTCTTCAAGATGATGTGGAGCGTCAGTTTAATCCTAGCAATAGATTTGTGGTATGCTCCTCTCTTCTGATTTTCATTTTCTTTCATTTCTTTTTTATGTGATCTAATACAGATGCCTTCTGTTTATATCTGGGTAGGTTGCTACCCTCACCATGTTTACTCTTATAACTTTATATTCCACCATAATTCCAATCTCGCTCTACGTGTCTATTGAAGTAAGGTTTCTCATTCTTCTACCTTTTTGTCAATCATGATACTTATGACCTAGTATAGTATCCTCATGGTTACTCATATGCAGATGATCAAGTTCATTCAGTCTACTCAGTTTATCAATAAGGATCTGCACATGTACCACGTTGAGACTGATACACCAGCATTGGCACGGACCTCCAACTTGAATGAGGAACTTGGGCAGGTACATATATAATACCTTCTCCTCATGTTTAGTTTCAATTTTCTTCTTCTTTTTCCTTGCTTGGATGTTTATTACGTCCTACGAAATACTTTGCTACTTTGTTGATGTAAACAGGTGGAGTACATATTTTCTGACAAAACAGGAACCTTGACAAGAAATTTGATGGAATTTTTCAAATGTTCAATTGCTGGAGAAATGTATGGTAAGGGAGTCACTGAAATTGAAAAAGGTGCAGCTCAAAGGAGTGGCGTGAACATTGATGAGGTACACGGCCAAATGTTTGAATTATTTATCGACTTTTGTTAATGTTGATTACTGTCATTGATTTTTTCTAGTTGCTTTCAGGTTAAAGGTTCATCAGATGCGATTCATGAGAAGGGCTTCAACTTCGATGATGCTAGGCTTATGTGCGGTGCATGGAGAAATGAACATGATCCTGAGATTTGCAAGGTGGTTTATCCCAGAATGCATGGAGAGATTCACAATCCTTGTGACCATCCTTTTTCCTGAAAAATTTATATTCCCCTATCAATATTCTACTATATTTGCGACATTCCAAAATTGAATGCTCATACATCTTGTGATAGTTGATTTAGGTAACTTCCTACCAAACAAAAGTCTACTATTCTAGTTTTGATGTATATATTTTCTGTTTACATATCACTAAGCTGCATTTTATTGTATATGTTGAAAGTCACAAATTACTCGTTGACTTTTCCTGTATTTTGTGCAAAATAGACTCACTGACAGTTATCATTATGATAATTGAGTTGAATAAAAGTTTTGGAAGTTGGGAATCCTAATCTGTGCTTATAAGTAGTTTGTAGATTTATTAGGCCAAGTCAGTGCATCATAATGAACACATTGCTGATGCGTTTTGTTTCTTATTCTGTGTCTGCTAGTAGTTCTACTGTTTGATTATTCTTCATTTAACTGATAGCTTGTCTCTTCTTTTCACTCCATGTGCCTGTCTTTCGTTAACTACGTGCAGTTTCTCATTTTTCCCCAGTTTTTTTATTCTCACTATGCTACACCATGTCGGTGTCATAGTTTATATCTCATAATCTTATAGGAGTTGTTATGATCAGCTCATGCCAAGGCTACTTAGTATGGAACTTGGTGCTATATTTCTTTACTTTAGTTCTCTGGGTTAAATATATCTAAATGAAGGTGAAAGTTACTGGTTAAGATGATCAAATTGAAAAAGAAGAATTCATGCTTGTTAAATGAGCAAGGAGAAATAAATAAAACATGATAGGGAACCTAATAATGATAAGTGCTAGACTTAGTGATGAATGATGATACCAAGGATGATGAGGAGTAAGCTATTAGATTTAAGTGATGTTCTTAGCAAAATTTGGACCTCACTGAATAACATGGAGATTAAATGAATTGTTAAGGGAAGTCATCATGTCATGGAATAAGAGTCAAGTCGTGTAAAAGAATGTCCTGTCTCATGTTATTTTGTCATTTTGAGTCCTATGTTATCTTAGAAATAGTTAATACTTATTAGGGGTAGATTAGGAAATTAAGTTAGATAGGGTATTAATAGATGATTAGGGTTAGAAAGAGATAAGTCACAAAAGGTGAGGGACGACTACTGTGACTAGGCCGATTCTGGTCATGATGCAGATTGGAGGGATGCCTCCAATCTGCCCCTTATTGTAAGTGTCTTTTATATTAATGAATATTAGTTTTATTCATAAGATGGTATCAGATGTCAGGTTGGATTTTGTTTGACAATCAGATCATGCAATCTCGCAATCGCCTATGGTTATTGGAATTTTGATTCTTACCATTTTGTTTCTTGACATTCAAGAGTATCGTGTTCTCTTTCATTGGCTGATCACGATTTCCAAGCGTGCACATTCCTTGTTCGTCATTCTTCCAAGTGGACAGATTCTTAATCGCAGCAACTCTAGGCATGGGGGCAGGGCTTTGCCACGTTGATTCAGAGGGGAAGGCCAGGCAGGTTGTTGGTTCTTCTTGTGTTGTCGTTAAGGACTACGGTAAGGAGTCTGAGGGGCTTCATCTTGTTCCCGAATACGTGAAATCTCATTGAGTTTCGTGGTTCTTTTGCTGAGGATTTTGCCAGCTCTTCGTTCACAAGTTGATATTTGTTTATTTCGACCTGCATATTGTGCGCAGACAATTTTCTCTCTCTGTTGGTTGTTTTCTTTCCTAGCATGGATACTTCGTGGTTGATTTCCATTTGCCTTAGTCGACACCTTCATTTTTTTTCGATTCACCTTCTCCATGGCTGACAAAGGTAAGGAACTTGACAGTTCCTATCATACAGGCGAACATTCAGGTTTCTTTGACAAAGCTGACACTCTTCAGATTACCATGACTAAATTAGATGGTCGCAATTACATGGAATGGGCAAGATCTATGGAACTTGCAATAGTAGCAAGGGGGAGATGGGCTCATTTGCAGGGTCACTCTTCCATTCCCGAGCCTCACGACAGTCGTTATGCCTCTTGGAAACGAGAAGATGCATTAATTTCCTCGTGGTTACTCCAGTCCA
The DNA here is from genome assembly GCA_036023115.1 of Brasenia schreberi. Lineage (NCBI taxonomy): Eukaryota > Viridiplantae > Streptophyta > Magnoliopsida > Nymphaeales > Cabombaceae > Brasenia > Brasenia schreberi. Next base: position 12,355,130 of record JAYKKT010000049.1, read on the forward strand.
TGATTCCATCCATTGCTAAAACCTTTCTGTTTTTGGGATCTGCCCATGAGATTTGGTGTGTAGTAGCAGAGACTTATTCCCGAAAGAAGAATGTTACCAAAGAATATGAAATTCTGGAGAGAATCCGCAAGTGCAAACAAACCAATCGAATGCCTAGTAATACCATTCAGGGGGAGAGTCCTATTCACAGTCTTAATAAAGCTTCCAAGCCATTTCATCTAACACCTCGTATTTTTTAGTGTACTTGTTTTGTTCATATTCCACTTCCCAATCGTGATAAACTTGATGCCAAGTCCAATAAGTGTATTTTTCTTGAGTATTCCACCTCTCAACAAGGATACCGATGCTATGACCAATTGCTTAAAAAACTATATGTTTCCAGGGATGTTACTTTCTTTGAATTTACTCCATATTATTCTACACCCCTGGAATCTACTCCTACTCCATCATGTGTCCTTCCACTAGTTCCTTGTGAGGGGCAGTTTCAGGGGATCGTTGATCATTCCACTGACAATACACAGCAAGTGGAAAGTGACCTTCAGCTTCCTATTGCTGTTTGCAAAGGTAAACGTACATGTGCACGATATCCAATTTCTAACTATATTTCATATGCCAACACTTCTCAGAGTTATCAGAACTTTATTTTGAATGCGGAAAAACATAAAATTCCTTCGAAGTTTGAAGAAGCAATTAAATCTCCCTTATGGAAAGCTGTGATTGAAGAAGAATTGAATGCACTGGTCAAAAATAATACATGGACCATCACTCAGTTGCCTTCTGATAGGAATACTGTAGGATGCAAGTGGGTGTTTACTATTAAATATAAGGCAGATTGAACAATGGAAAGATATAAAGCTAGATTGGTGGCTAAAGGATACAGTCAGTCATATAACATTGATTATACAGAAATATTTGCACCGGTGGCTAAACTTACATCAATCAGAATACTTCTTAGTATGACAATAAATTTGGGATGGGACCTATGGCAATTGGATGTTAAGAATGCTTTCTTACAGGGAGACTTAAATGAAGAAGTATACATGGAACTACCTCCAGGAATGACCAGCACTCTGTCATCTTCTAATAGAGTATGTAAACTCAATAAAGCAATATATGGGTTGAAACAGTCTCCAAGAGCTTGGTTTGATAAATTTAACAAAGCAATATGTAGTTTGGGATACTGCAGAAGCCTCAATAATCATACAATATTCTTCAAAAAAGGGACAAAAATATCTATCCTAGCTGTTTATGTTGATGACATTATTGTTACAGGAGATGACCTTGAAAAAATATCAAAGTTAAAAAAGAGTCTTCATAAATTATTTGATATTAAGGATCTGGGCAGGCTTCACTACTTCTTGGGCATAGAAGTTCTTTACTCTGACAAAGGTATCTACTTGACTCAACGAAAATACCTAATGGATCTCCTTGAAGAAATTCAAATGCTTGAATGTAAACTTAGTGACATCCCAATGGAGGTAAATCAGAATTTTTTTAACGGAGATAGTGAAGAGTTCAAAGACATCCATAAATATCAGAAGCTAGTGGGGAAGCTAGTGGGGAAGCTTATATATTTGACCATTACTCGACCAGACATTGCATATGCAGTTGGGATTGTGAGCAGATATATGCATTCACCAACTAAAATTCAGATAGATGCAGTGTATAAAATTCTTCGATATCTCAAATCAACTTCAAGAATGGGTTTACTTTATTCGAAATCATCAAATTTGGACATTGAACTTTATTCTGATGCTGACTCGGCTGGCTCTTATGATGACATAAAGTCAACTACTGGCTATGCTACTTTACTTGGGGGTAATATTATATCTTGAAAAAGCAAAAAACAGACAGTGGTGGCAAGATCTACGACAGAAGTTGAATATAGAGCTATAACATAGGTAATGTGTGAAGGAAAATGGATATCGTCATTGATTACTGAATTGGGTTATTCACTTAAACATCTTATACCTTTATATTATGATAGCAATGCAACAATTCAGATGGCATCTAATCTAGTATTTCATGAAAGGGCCAAGCATATAGAAATTGACTGCCACTTCATCAGGGAGAAGATATCTAATAAAGAATTCTTGTTGGAGTATGTTCATTCTATCAAACAGAGGGCTGATTTTTTAACTAAAGCTACTACCAGCAAACTATTAAAGGTGACCTTATCCAAGTTGGGTGTCATCAATATTTTCCACCCAACTTGATGGGGAGTGTTAAGGGAAGTCATCATGTCATGGAATAAGAGTCAAGTCGTGTAAAAGAATGTCCTGTCTCATGTTATTTTGTCATTTTGAGTCCTATGTTATCTTAGAAATAGTTAACACTTATTAGGGGTAGATTAGAAAATTAAGTTAGATAGGGTATTAATAGATGATTAGGGTTAGAAAGAGATAAGTCAGAAAAGGTGGGGGACGGCTGCTGTGACTGGGCCGATTCTGGTCATGATGCAGATTGGAGGGATGCCTCCAATCTGCCCCTTATTGTAAGTGTCTTTTATATTAATGAATATTAGTTTTATAATTTATTCATAAGATGAATATCTAATTGATTCCATGCTTTTCAAGAGCAAGGAAAGCGTACTTTAGTGCATCTATATACACTTATTGGTTACGCTATGAAACATGTTGGAGAAGTAACAGGTAGTTTTTTAGAAAGAATATGATTACAGAAAATATTTGATATTGAAATGATATCATCCATTAAGACAAGTCACTGGCAAGCTTCTATAAAGAGGGGATGCTACTATCTTATTCATTGGAGTTTTCTAGTGTCTACACTGGGTAGTGATGATTGTGGATGGTATCATGTTACCTATTGGAACAAAAATGTTTGCAGAAGGCTTCGTTCTCAAAAAGAAAAGGGTGTGTGGGGGGAAGGCTTTAATTCCATGCATTTGCTCCCAATGTGTAATGTTGTATCACCTAAGGTATTGTTGGACCTTGCTTATTCTTTTAAAAGTTGTTTCTCAGAAGAAAATTTTAGAAATGTGAATAGGAGTTAATGCAAAACATGAGCCTATCATTTTAGAGAACGAGAAGTTCTGTTGGTAGACTAGTTCATGGGACTCTTCTAGCAAATGATTTAACCTTTGCTTCACATTTTTTGGAACTTTTGTCAAATTTTATAAATATAATTCTCAATCAGTTAATGTCTATGCTACATCCAGGAATTCTTCCGATGCTTAGCAATTTGTCATACTGTACTACCAGAAGGTGATGAATCCCCTGAAAAGATCATGTATCAGGCTGCATCTCCTGACGAGTCTGCCTTAGTTACTGCTGCAAAGAATTTTGGCTTTTTCTTTTACAGGTATTTGCTTATTTACCTGAATGTTCATACTTTTTGGCTTTGACTGTACTAATTTTTTGGTTAATAAGTAGCTGCAAAGCAAAGAAAACATCACAATTATATGAGTAGAGGATATAATGGTGGGACCGTTATTTCTAGCTTCCTGGAATATGAGTAGGGGAAATCATCAAACTTGTCATCATTGAAATCATTCTATTATGTTCCTAGGTTTGCTTTCCATCTTTGTTCTTTTTCACAATTAGTAATCTGGGGTTAAGTGGACTCCTACCAGTCACAAGTAGTTCACGATGTCCCAGTCAGAGAATGCTAATGATCTAAATCGATTAGCCTTAGTGGCTCTAGTTTGTGTCATGAAGATTTGTGGATCTCTGAGATATTGTTTTTTTCTTTATCTTGACACAACTGCAAGTTCCTTTGTTCATTAATGTTAAGAAGGAGCTTTATTGTGTGGTTGAGCCATTGTTTATCTGTTCTTTATAATAAATTCCTTTTATTTTGCTACAGTCTTGTATTTACTGTGATGTGTCTCAATGAATCTCAGGCGCACACCTACCATGATTATGGTTCGTGAGTCGCATGTGGAAAAGATGGGTAAGATCCAGGATGTTTCATACGAGATCCTAAATGTCCTAGAGTTCAACAGGTTTGTATTTCATTTTTCAGTCTCACTTAAATATGGAACATTATCCCTCTGGTGCTACCAACGTTTTTTTGTTTTGTTTTTGAGAGCAGTACAAGGAAGCGTCAGTCAGTCATTTGCCGTTATCCAAGTGGAAGGCTTGTATTGTACTGCAAGGTTTAGTTAAAAGTTTATATTTATTCTTTATAAGTTATTTATCATGATTTTTGTTTCTTGACAAGAAATTGTTTGCAGGGTGCTGACACTGTTATTTATGAGAGGTTATCAGATGGTAATGAAAATATGAAGAAAGTAACCAGGGAGCACTTAGAGCAGTTTGGATCATCTGGTTTGCGTACCCTTTGCCTTGCTTATAAAGACTTACATGCAGAATTCTACTGTTCCTGGAATGAGAAATTCATTCAAGCTAAATCTGCATTACATGATCGGGAAAAGAAATTGGATCAGGTCTGCTATTTTATTTGTTGAACTTTATGATGTGGTGTTTTAACAAGTATGATATAATTGCGCTTTTCAGACATAAGCTTCGTCTGCATTCCTACAGTTTTAGTGCCTTGGATGTAAGGGGAATATAGGGAGATGTGATTTATGGTTTTTTGTTTAATAAAAACCTCGGGGTGTGACCCCTTCAAAGCATGACAGTTGCATCTCTGGCATCAAGAATCAGAGGATGGTTATGACTATGTGATTAAGCTAAGATGTTGGTAACTCGTGGTCTTAAAAAGTAACTACTGCAGGCACTCTTAATTTCCTATGCTTATGTGATTAAGCTAAGGCTTTGGGAACTGAAGGTCTTAAAAAGTAATTACTGCAGGCCTTCATAATTTACTTGTACCTGTCCCGTTTTGGTTTCTTGATTCCTTTCTTTAAGTAAATTATCCATCCGTGGGTACATTTAATGTCGTACCACTCCATGCAATGCAAGACTGATATCCAAACAGTTACTATTGACATTTGACATATTGTAAGCCTATTGCACTTGTCTACTGCATCATGAAGCTACTATAGGTTTCACTATCTACTTCATAATTCAGTAAGCTCCTCTCCATTTTCACCTGTAGGGCATAGAACAAGTACTTTATTCAATATGTCTATTAATTGCTTCCTGTATGAGATCTAGTGATAGCTGTGGATTTCCTCATTTATTAGTATTGGAACTAGTATTTTAGAATCTCTATTATAGATGGATTTTCTAAGCCCTCTAGAATTCGATAGAACAATGTCCCACCCTTCCCTCACTCTCTAGCTTTTCTTTATTTCATGAGGCCGGTCACTTTGTTCATTAAGATACTGTAATGCAACATATAATACACAGCTATCATACAATTCGGGTTACATGTTCTGATGTAATATCATGTAATAAATGTCTAGAAATGGGGTCACTTGCTTAGGAAGCTAGGATATTGCATGTTTTAATGTAATATAAATCACTGTGAAACAGACTTGTACTCTAAGTTTCTAAGTCTTTCTATAGTTGTATACTATTAATCCTTATTGCGGTTACTTTTTTTGTTGTTAAATAATGAACGCTGCAAACCTTTTTTTCCTTCTGCGTGTGATGATATAGTGTTCCGTGTGTGTGCTTTGTTGCATGAATATGTCAGGTGGCAGAGAGTATCGAGAATGATCTTATACTGATTGGATGCACTGCTATTGAGGACAAACTTCAAGAAGGCGTACCTGCATGTATAGAAACACTTTCTAGGGCTGGAATAAGAATTTGGGTTCTTACTGGTGACAAGATGGAAACAGCAATCAACATTGCATATGGTAAGTTCTGCAACTGACTTTTCCCTCCAGTCTTTGTAATTTTGAGCATCTCTTGCTTTATGTGCAGCATGCAGTTTAATTGACAACAATATGAAGCAGTTCATAATCAGCTCAGAAACTAATGAAATTCGAGATGTTGAAAGTAGGGTAGGTATTTTGTTCTTTGTCTTGTTTTCTTGTCTGGATTCATGTAAACCATCTCGTTGTGGATGCTGAGTAAGATAATTTGTGGTTTGTAATAAAGGGGGATCCAGTTGAAACAGCACGTGTTATCAAGGATTTGGTTAAAAAAAACCTCAAAAAATATGTTGAAGATGCTGATCAATGCCTCCGTATGGTGCAACCACCTAAACTGGCCCTTGTAATAGATGGAAAGTGTCTGATGCATGCACTTGATCCACAGCTGAGGGGAACCCTACTCAGGTTAAGTCTCAATTGCAATTCAGTTGTTTGCTGCCGAGTCTCGCCATTGCAGAAAGCACAGGTATGTTTTTAGATGGTTTTGCATCATATCTTTTTGTTTGGCGTGATTTCCTTTTTGCCGTAAACTGTCAGAGTAAGTAAGTTGATTGTGGGAGTTAGGCCATAAACTATGTACCACAGGGCTCAATCAGTTATTGAATTTGTGGCATTTTTCTTTTATGGGGAGGTAGATCATAAGGCGCCATTTTGTATCACTTTACAATTCATAAAGATTTGCCCACTTTTATGTGGATCCCACATGTTTTACGCATGGTACAAAAAGATAGTGAAGCGATGCACTGGGCTGAAATTTCTACTCAAATAGTACAGCGTTGTCCCATTTATTAGGAGTGACTATTTACTTGTAGAGAGTGGTAGTCTTTTCTCCTCTTTTCTCCATCTGCATCGTCTTGAATCTCTTGATCACCTCTTCCTCCTGCATGAAAGAAGCCTTCCTTCTCACCTGAAACTCCACCAAAGACGACCATCACAGTTGAATTGAAGATTGTATCTCGAAGGGGTCAATGAAGGCAATTTCACTACACTCTGACATGAGTAGGGCTGCATAGCTGTTTAGATGCTGGCAGGAGAGTTTTTCCTAATGGAGAGACAGACCCTTTCCCTCCTCCAAGGGGATGATACTTGAATGAGCTGCAAATAAGAGAGGCCTCCAAAGGATTCTCCTCTCATTCCTATTACGGATCTTCCGAATGTTTGGATGGGTGAATTCTTTCCTATACTCCACTAAGCATATCCCAAATTGGAGTTTCAGGCAAATAAGATACTCAAATGGAGTTCCAGCTCTAATTGTTCTGTGTCCTGTGGATGATAGACACTTTGGATACTGATTGTGCTTTAGGTCCACTTTTGTTGCTGTTTTATTTATCTGTTGATAGGATAAACCAAGCTTTACGTCAGTGTGACATTCTCCATTTTTCCTCTTTGTTGAGCCATTTAAGGTTCTTTGTCATGGTTACAAGCATAAGTGGTTAAGCTTTGTTCGGTTTCTTCTGAATCGTTCTTGATATTTTCAAGGCAATATCGGTTGTCCAATTTCTGTCCCTTATTATTTAGAATTGCACCTTGCTTTCATTTATCAGTGGTTTTGCTTTGTATTTAGTTGCTGTTCTTTTGTTTTAGGATGACTATTTACCAATACTACTTTGGCGTACCTGGCCTCATTCTTGCTAAACACGATGAAGTAATCAGAACAATTTATTTACTTTCAGTGTAGATGCTTTCCATGTAAAAGAGTGTTGAATTCTAATACTGGGTGCCATCTTGGTATCTTGTGAGCTTCTAAAGGTGAACCTGACAATAGTTTGTCAATTTTCAGGTGACAAGCCTTGTTAAAAATGGTGCTCGAAAGATCACACTTAGTATTGGAGATGGTGCGAATGATGTCAGCATGATTCAAGCTGCTCATGTTGGTGTAGGGATAAGTGGATTGGAGGGGATGCAGGCTGTCATGGCTAGTGATTTTGCCCATTGCACGGATCCAGTTACCTTGTAGATTTGCTTCTTGTTCATGGCCGTTGGTCATATCTTCGAATATACCAAGGTTTTATGTTTTTGTAAACTGTGAGTGTATAAGCTTGCATAGCTGTTTTATTGTTTATGTGCAGCCAGAAATTGGACATGCAGGTGGTGATGTCCTTCTTTTACAAGGAATCTCACATTTTACTCTAGCACCAGTTTTGGTTTACTTTTCAAACTAGGTTTTCTGGTCAGAGATTCTATGATGATTGGTTTCAGTCATTACATATAATGTTATCTTCCACAGCACTTCCTGTGATCATTGTTGGACTATTTGACCGAGGTAGCATATTCTCTCCCAGCAATTTGGGATTGCAGTTTCTTCTGGGAGGATATTTCATCTATGGAAACACATAACATTTGCTAGTATAATTGCCTTGTGCTTCACTAGTTACAATACAATTTTTCTTCTTTAATGACATGTTTTTGATTAGTTACTTTGCCTTTCCCAGGATGTGAGTGCTCCACTTTCGAGGGAATACCCTCAGCTATATAAAGAAGGCATAAGAAATATGTATTTCAAGTGGAGAGTTATTGCAGTCTGGGCCTTTTTCGCATTTTTCCAATCATTGATATTATACCATTTCACTACAGCTGCCAGTCAGAAAGGTCTCAATTCATCAGGAAAGATAATTGGTCTTTGGGATGTGAGCACTATGGCTTTTACAAGTGTAGTGGTGACAGTGAACTTTCGTTTGCTCATGGCCTGTGATTTGCTGACGAGATGGCACCATATTAGTGTCTTTGGAAGTATTTTAGCATGGTTTATCTTTATTTTTATATATTCGGGGGTCATGACACCATTTGATAGACAAGTAAGTTTTGCATTTCTGAAAATAAGTTTTTCTCTGCATGTCTTTACTGCCTTGCTAATTTAAATAATCTGACATCCATTTTGTTCTTGCTGCAGGAGAACATATTCTTTGTTATTTATGTGCTCCTGAGCACATTTTATTTCTATCTAACTCTTTTGCTTGTCCCAGTTGTTGCACTTGTTGGTGATTTCTTATACATAGGGTAAGCGCCAAGTCTTTTCCCGTGAATTGGGTTCACCTTTCCCACTTTTCATCTCTCCTCTCTGTGAAATTTATGCAAATCATTTCTTATAATCTAGAGGTCAGAAAACTTGAAATAGAAATTGTAGTTTGAGATAAATTGTGAAACTTTCACACATTTCCAGAATTAAGCTGTTTGTTCTTACCTTCCAAAATAAATTGCTTCTTATTTCATATATTCAAGGGCTTTTGTGGATTTAATAGGCCAATATCATTTCCTGTGTAGATTCATTAATTTGAATAACATGTCCAGGCTTGGGATGGTTAGTTGTATTAGGAATGGAGAAACGTTTCCATCAAACTGTCATATCTTCTAACATATTAGTGAGTATATTCATTCAAAACTCCATCCTAGAAACTCTCTGTCATGAGAAAATAAAATTGTAGCTCGTTTATCCACCTAGATGCAAGGAGGCACCAAGGACGCCATCATTATAAGTTTGAATTTCTTGCACCGAGAACCTGAAACTATAATCATGTGGTCCCTTGTTTATGCAGCTTGGTGTTAAATCGTTTTTCATGAATTGTCCACCTCACTTGATCCTAGGTAGGCGGTTCATGTGCCAAAACCAAAACCAAGCCTTATCCCATGCTAAGTGGGTGTTCTTAGTCGCAATTGTGCTTTATATTGTCATATTATTATTAGCATTCAAGCTGCTGTATACTTCAATAGAAATACTAGAGTCCTCTCAGATCATATATACTCCTGCACATCTATACTGTTCTATGAGAGCTGAACTGTTTAAATTAAATCAAAACGTAACTTTTTTGTTGTTGTACTTGCTTTTGTGCGTACATTAAATTGTATCATTCATCTGATAATCAAAGGGTCTAGATATGGCGGTATGTCATTGAGGATGTCCCTAGCTTTTCTAATACTTGAAATGAATTTAATGTTGCTGCCGTAGTTGGAGCTGGGTGCAATGTCTTCTCATGTACAGCCTTGAATATCCTTTTCCATTATAGCTGCATATGCATGGTAGAATTAGTTCAATTGTTATGCATGTGAAATTATTTGGTAAGCCTTCCAACCTGGTGGTTTCCCTTTTATATTTCTGGGGGTGATTTGTTCCAAAGTTTCCTAGATTTATTCACATTATTTCTATCACGCAGCAACTCTGGAGGATACTAAATACTGAGTTCTTCGCTCTGTAGGCTCCAGAGATGGTTTGCTCCATACGACTATCAGATCATTCAAGAGATTCACAGACACGATCCTCCAGAATCAAGTAGGACGCAGCTATTGGAAGTAGGTAGGAGGTTAACACCGGACGAGGAAAGGGCATTTGCAATTGCTCAACTTCCACGTGAAACCTCAAAGCACACTGGTTTTGCTTTCGATTCACCTGGCTACGAGTCATTTTTTGCGTTGCAAGCGGGTGTTTTTGTCCCACAAAGGGCTTGGGATGTGGCACGTAGGGCTAGCATGCGATCCCAATCAAGAACTAGAAAGAGCTCACAGTCTTCCTGAGCTTTTTCTTGGTTTGTACAATTACTGATGTATCATATTCTTACCCCCAATTTTTGTTGTGCTGTTTCGTTCTTTTCCACATTTTCGCTCTTTTTTAGATGATAATGGGATCATTATCATTTGTATTTGGGGCATGATTAGTTTTTGTATGAATTCCTGATGCTCCGCACCTACTCTGTAAATATCAAACATGAATTTTTGTATCTCTATGCATGATGGTCCTGAGTAACTAAAGGATTTTCCTCTTCTGAGTGGCAATCTGGGGTGTATACCGACACTTATCAACGTAATGCACCTGTAACTGGACCTGGGTGTCGAGTTTGAACACAATTCTCAGCCAAAACTCGCCGGAGATTCTTTTGGAGTTGGCTCCGTGTGCAGTACTTAAACAATTTGCATTAGGAGATTCTTTTGAAGTTACCGGTTAAGAAGTGCCTTCTCATAGGTCCTGCTGTTTGATGTTCTTACTCTTCTTTGCGGTGGTGGTGGTGGTGGTCGTGTGGGGCGGGGGTATTCTTCCATGGGGGATTATTTGCATAAAGAGAATCATTCGAACATGGATTGTAAACAAACATATGGATAAAGTCTGTTCGGTCAAACAAGGATCGCACTGATGGCTTTCAGTTAGTACCGTACCCTGAAAATATTTGTGAGATGTGCACCAGTCACTCTACCTGATTAGTGCTCTCTCGTGATCATTACTGCGGTTGGGGTTCACCAGAGCGACGAAGTCCAGTTCCAATTGAATCCTTCTGAAGCCACAGTTCTAACATGGTATGGGTCCAGTTAGTGCCCCGCAGTATTCTTCTTGGGAACCAATGCCCGACCCAACATTACGTGAGAATCCCTTGAGCTATCCGCCACGATGATGGCGAATGACCCCACAGCGACCTGCATCACCCGGGTTCCCATGACAAGCTTCATCACAGCCTGGTTTCACACGATCTTTGGTGGCCGCTATCGCATTCTTATAGGATTAGTCGGGCTTCTTGTTGGTCCACTGTTTTCCTATCATGAGGTTGCGATCACATTGCTAAAAGTAGTGATAGTTGGAAGAAACAAGTGTATGCGTCTCGGATCTATTTATCTACCCTTTTAACAAGAAATGAGTTCGGATACGGATGCAACCTACCGACCAAAATTGATTTAGATTCTAGATCAGATGAGAAGTCGCAACAAGGTTTTTTGATTGCTTGGTCTTGTATAGAATGCAGTCATATTAATCCATTAAAATAAACCAACTGGTTTTAGAAACTGTAAACCGAACCTGAACTCAAATATCATTGCTAATATGCTTGCCAGCTATTTGCGTGGTCCATCTTGAATGCATCTCATGAATTAAGCATGTGATCTGGATCGAAGCTGCCATTATTGATGCTAATGCACTTCTCATGCATGCTGATCGTTCCGATTCTTGCCTACCGTGGCTGAGTCCAAGCAGCTGAGTTGTGCACGATGGATTTTATTCCAATGCAAGAATTCATCGACAAGAGCGAAGCAAGATTGTCCTCAATCCAGTATGCAGGCCCTCAGAGAGAGAGAGAGAGAGAGAGAGAGAGAGAGAGAGAGAGGACAATCAGCAGAAATCAATGGCGAAGCCAATATCTCAAAATTTACATTAAACCTTGAGCAAAAATGAATGTATACCTCAAAATTTACACCAAGCATAAACGTTCTCGAGAAAAACAGCTCAAGGTTCCATTGTGGTGGTGATGCGTTTGAGCTGGTCGACGACCTCCCGCATATTCGGCCGGTCATCCTTCTCACCGGCAACACACCGGAAAGCCAATTCCGCTACTGCCTTCACCATCTCCGCCACCACTGTTCCTCCTTCCCCACATGCCAAATCCTCATCAACCATCTCCATTAACGATCCCATCTGTATCTTAGACACCATCAAATCCGCTAACCCCATCTCCCTTCTATCTCTCTTTGTATCCACTGCCTTCTTCCCTGAAATTAACTCCAGCAAAACCACACCGAAGCTATAAACGTCACTCTTCTCCGTCAGTATGAAAGATCGATGGTAGTCGGGATCCAAGTATCCCGGCGTCCCCTGCGGCCCCGTCCATACCGAACTGGACGCCGACGACGATCCCGACGTCATTGGAAGCAGCCGGGAGAGGCCGAAATCTCCGACCTTGATGGTGAAATCTTTGGTGAGGAAGATGTTTGAAGAGGTGACATCTCTGTGAACAATGGGCGGGTTGACACCGAAATGCAGGTACTCTAGCACACTGGAGATTTGTGTGGCAATGCTGAGCCGGACCCGCCACGAGAGGCCCCCAGAGTGCTGCCGCCTGTGGCCGTGGAGGTGGTCGGCGAGAGTGCCATTGGCGACGAACTCGTAGACGAGCAGTAGGCCGCGAGGATCAGTGCAGTATCCATGAAGACGCACCAAATTCGGATGATCTAAAGAAGAAAGAATCATAATTTCGTTAGCGAAGGAGCTCGCTTTCTTGGCTCTCTGGCGTTCATGTTGATGGATATCTTTGTAGAGTTTTTTTACGGCTACCATCTGGCCGTCGCTCAGCTGGCCTAAGTAGACGGACCCGAAGCCCCCATCGCCCAATTTTCGATTGCAATCGAAGCAATTCGTAGAGAATTCGAGTTCCTCGTATGTGAATGTTGCCGGTACGCTTGGTTGGTGTCTCAGAAGGTTGGATTTTGAAGTGCTGTATTGCAATCTTCGGAGGAAGAATCCATCATCGGCTGTGGCGCGTTTACGTTTCCATTTGTCGCCGCAGATGTAGCCGAAGGCTAGCACTATCAGAAGGGTCACCAGCAAGAAACAGAGGGACACCACTATGCCACAAATCCCTGATCAAGATAGAAACGATCTTTCAGATCTCAAAGACCAAATTCAAACACTTAAAATGGGATTCAACAGACGACACCAAAGATGAAAAGTTCTATGGGATCTAAGATGCGGAGAGAGACCAACGATATTTCTGATCTTCTTTCTTCCTCTCGGCTAATATGATAGAGAAAATTTTGAGACTAAAAGAGGTGACATTAAAGATGGAACTCTTTTCTAAAAAATCGGGAGTGTTGTCCTGGTTTGGTTTACCTATTATGATCTTTTTCTTGGCTTCTTCGTTCGCGTCACGGAGAGGCCAATGAATGGGGGACGAATGCAGCGGTCCTTGAAAGCAAAGAAACGGCTTCAGGGCATCGGAATCATTGAAACCGCAGACCCCACCTCTCAATCTGCACTCGCTGCAATGTCTGAAGTAAGGATCATCTTCGTCCCACTCGATCTCGATTCCCATCTTCAGAAACTTTCGGAGATCGTCGGGGACATTGGTGTTCCGGCTACAATTCGCCGTGTAAGGGCATCCGTGGAGAAGAAGGCTCGGCCGGCGAAGAAGCTGGCGCTGCCAGGGAGTGAGACTACAACTAGAATTCAGAGGAGGATAAGACTCGTCCAAAGCATCGGTATCACAAGGACGGAGAGAAGAAAGGCGTGAGCAAGAAGAAGAAGTGAACCTAAAAGGGGAAGCAGATAGATTAATGGGGCCCAAAGGAAGCTCACAATATGAGATCCCTAAGACGCTCCTAGTGTTGATACTGTAACCATCACAGTCATGAAGAGCAAGAGAGATGGTTTGGTTGCTCCGCTGGTGGGGGAGGGGAGAGAAAGAGCAGTTGTTAATTGTGAGAAGAGGCAGAGATCTTAAGCAGTTTAACTGAAAGGCAGGATGGCCACAACCTTTTGTAGAGGAAGAGGCAAAAGGAAAAGAAAGAGAAAAGAAACGAGGGCAAGCTGAGTTGTTAGTGATGCTGCAATTGCTGCTAATGGCCGTGGGAAGAAATTGAAGGCAGAGGAAAGTGGCGATAATGATGACCATTGGATCAGATGCATCCTTCTGCATAGTTAGGATTTTAGGGTAGATGGGGAGTCAGGATTTTTATCTTTCTGAGAGAGAACAGAGAGTGTGCACGTGATCTCTCCTGATTTTCTCTCTCTAGATGCACTGGATAGAAGGCTGATGTGTGGGTCAAAGGGGGGAAGGAGTGGTGACGACAGAAGCATTGAAGCAACAGATGGGGTCTGTCTGGGTAGAATGTTATCCTGAGCAAATCTGAAGCACACAAAACATAATGGCGTGTTTTGGAACGGATCCCTTTAGGGTTCTCTTAAACCTCTCTCTTTGCAGCCATGTTCAGACAGGTTTCCCCCTTTAGGTTAACCTCGATTATGTTTATACATTTTCAAACATTATTTAGCTTTATCTTTCTTCTCATTGTAAGAATAAAGTCACGCTGTGGTCTGTACCACAGTAAAATGTGTATCAAGGAGCCCTCACTTTATTCTTATAATAATTTATATTTAAATGTAAATAAATAAATTTTAGTGACATTGATATGCAACATATTAAAGTGACATATAACATGTTATCCTGCGCAAATCTCAAGTACAAAAAACATAATGGCGTATTTTGGAACAGATCCCTTTGGGGTTCTCTTAAACCTCTCTCTTTGCAGCCATGTCCAAACACGTTTCCCCCTTTAGGGTAACCTCGATTATGTTTATACATTTTCAAACATTATTTAGCTTTATCGTTCTTCTCATTGTAAGAATAAAGTCCCGCTGTGGTCTGTACCACAGTAAAATGTGTATCAAGGATCCCTCACTTTATTCTTATAAATAATTTATATTTAAATGTAAATAAATAAATTTTAGTGGCATTGATATGCAATATAATTAAGTGACATAAAGGTAGATATGGTAAAAGACTTGCTCAGGAAGTGCACTCAAGGCAATAGCCCACTCTCAGGGCATGCATACCAGGAAAAACTTAGGATGTGAGAGAGGATAGGGTGATCTTCGTTAGGCTTTTTGTCCATTGGTCCATTGTAATATCTTTTTTTCTTTTTCTTATTCAATTCTTTTTGTCATAAGAGAGAGTAGTGACTGTTGACTTCTTATATTTCCAGTAAAAGGTTTTAAATAAGTGTACGTGTGTTGAATAACAAAGGCAAAATGTTTCTTTTAATGATTAACTATTATGTCTCTAATTAGTGTTTTTGTCTGGTGGTCCGTTTTCATGAGTTCTTTGTTCTTTTATTATCATCATATTGTGAGATTTTATATTTTTGACTTTTCAGAAATCTTTGTTTATTGGGTTGTATTGCTCTTCCCCTTCTTCTTTTATCAACCAAGTTCCTATCCTCTGGTCCAAAAAACGGGCATAGATTCCACCGACACAATCAATGTTTTAATAGATGTAAATAATGTGTGCAATGTGGTCTGCAGTATGATAGAAGCTGGAAAACCGGCTGAAAGAATCTGACTTTTGTTTGTTGCTCGGCTCGTTTTTATATGAACAATCCAAGCTGCAACAACCTCTGTTGGGAAGCATAGATGGATTGCCTGCCAGTGCTTCGTAACCCAAGCTGAACCCAGTTTCGAGAGGAGCCTATTTTTCCACAGTAGCAAGGATCAGTGTAACGGGTTACTTCGATGATCTTTGAGAGAACCCCACCAGACACGCACACCCCCGGTATCGATCTCGGAACCTTCAGCTTGAAACTTTTTCAGTCAACCCCTTAGCCAGAAGAGCTGTTAGCTCCCCTTTTTTTCTGAGGGGTCCTTGCTCCTATCTATCTAATGGCAATCAGCAGTTCTTTTTGTCTTTCAAGAAAGAAATTCACGTGATCTGCTACGAACAGAGTACCAACGACCAACGAAGAAACCTTTTTTCGAGCTGTATTTTCTCATGGCATGAAATCACAAGTAAAAGATTCTGGCAGGAACCATGAGGAAATTAGGCCAGCAGCCAGCTGGCTCTTGGTGAACATGAGTCAGATCACTTCTGTATGAGTGCCTGCTGAAGTAGAGAATCTGACTTGGGAAGCACACACTATGCTTCGTGACTGCCAAACTGTTGTAAGTTCAAAACCCCTCATTCTGTACCTGAAACTAGTAGTTTTGATGCCCTAATGTCTTTTTGGAGGTTATTTTTAATTACAGGAACCACACACATGCACACACGCACGCACACACATATATTTGAAATAGCCAATTTCAAATTTTCAAGGCCATTAATTGAGCTTTTCATTAGATATTTTTGGATGTACCGCATGTTTACTTTTAAACAATTATGAGGATTATTGTAGAAATAATAGAAGTACTTGAATGAACTCATCTTTGTGGTCCATGGTGGTTGTAAGTGGCCAATTTCACAGTGAGTGTTGTTGGTGATCACACAAGCAGTTTTGATGATAGTAAAGGTGGAAGTGGGTGGGTGGTGGTGTATGATGCGTGGTGGTAAAAGTGATGGTAGATGGGTCACAGACCTAAAAAGTTCTTTAATCTTTTTGGGTGAGATGTAGTTCAATCGGGTGAATTTCAGGTCAGCTAGTATGATGATGTCGATGGTGTATGGTTGTGGTGGTGGAAGTGGTTATAGATCGGCAATAGACCTAGAACTTTTCTCAGGGGAGGCAGAGAATCAAAGATCGGTCGGGTGAAATTCATGTGAAGCTGCCCAAATCATTTTGAAGATGTAGATTCCGTATGTAACTTTCATTCAGGTACCGCCACCACCTCACCTCGCTGGTACCGCCACTTCAGAAGATGGTGGTGGCCATTCTGGAGAAGACGATCTGCAAGTGGCGGTGATGGTAACGGAAGGAAGTTGACGGTGAGGGCTACAGACAGTGGGTAGTGATGGTCATAATCTTGCGAGAGGAAACACCAAGCCCATGGAAGAGCTTTACCCTAAAGTGGGTCGACCCAGCTCGTTACTACTTGTATCAAAAAACAAATATCATCAGCTCGTGTTACAAACTCACTGAATGCACGCATTTGTTCATAAATGAACGATGAGAGAGAGAACAATGGAGGATAAAGACTAACTTGTGAAAACTTTCAAGGGTATCTGAAAATTTACACACGGAGAGACAGAGAGAACAAATGGTGGGTAAAGGCAAACTTGTAGAAAATTTGAAGGGTATTT
This sequence comes from Brasenia schreberi, assembly GCA_036023115.1. Taxonomy (NCBI): domain Eukaryota; kingdom Viridiplantae; phylum Streptophyta; class Magnoliopsida; order Nymphaeales; family Cabombaceae; genus Brasenia; species Brasenia schreberi. The sequence continues at coordinate 12,372,350 of JAYKKT010000049.1, forward strand.
GAAAATTTACTTCTTCTTTTCCTCCAAAGATAGATCATTGAATTATTTTAAATAATAAATGGTAGATATATAATACTGCTGTGAGTTACGACGAATTTAATGACCCTTTATAGCAACGTACCTGCAAAAGCAGAGTGCCTTTTGGGGGCCCCGTGTACTTCCCTCATTTAAAGTCTTCCCCAAATTGAAGTGAAGAAGTGAAAAGGGGTTGACTAAAGGAGCAAAGGACACTGGTCTTTGCTTTGCAATACGAAAAGCAGGCATTCGTTTTTGTTGCAGTTCTGTCTCGAGGTTTTCAAAATAGTGAAGAGTTTTCTTCTTGTTGGTTTGCTGCATTTTGCATCTCTGCTGCACAATAATGTAGCGTGTGTGGGATGAATCATGATGTTGATAAAAAATTAATAAGAAAATATTTGATGCAAAAGTGCCTTTTGCTTATAAATACAAAAAGATGGCTTCCTTTTCAGATATACATTCAGCCAAGTTAACAAAGATTCATAGTGGGCACGACGCGCAATATTCTACCAAGAAATCGGCGAGGAATGTAAAAAGGGGTCAATCGTAATGTAACTAAATTTACATTTGAATATACAACTTAAGGGTGTATTTGTTCCGAATCGAGGAGAATTCAACCTCGATTTTGGTGTTTATGGTTTCAAGTTGCATCATGCACAGTTTGTTACTGGCGTGAAACTATGATTTCGTAGGCCCGATTTGAATAAAAAACATTAGGAATAAGAGAAGGTGAGCTATAGGCTTACAACTCAGGGTTTTTGCATGGAAACCCAAGTGCTCCTTACAAAAAAATTACAATAACAACCTCTACAATCACTAGAGAAAGAGAGAGCGGACTGAAAGTGAGATCACAAACAATAAGTCATATATGAAAAACTGGATTTTGTTCTCGTATGAAAAACTATATTTTGAACAAATCATAGGTTCGTATCTTAACAAATTTGTTAATGTGACAAAATCATTAATGAGGAGCTATGTTAAATGGAGACGTACATCGAAATGTGATAATGGAAATGGTAACTCTCTAAAAATTAGGATTTGAATCGAAGACCTTTTTTGCACCAAAAAGTTATTGTAAATAACTAGACTATGTTAAAATAACAACTAAGTCTTTTCCTATACCTAGATGAAGTCGGCTACATTAATTCTTTGTTTCGGCATGCTCAATCATAATTTGTAGAATCTATGATAAATAAGTCCTACAAAGTTTTACGACTATCGAAAGCCTAACACATTCCTCCTCCTTTATCGTGGCTTGGGATTGCAAAAGTGATCCCTTACATTGAGAAGTTTATCTAAAATAACAAAAAATAATATTTTAAAAATAATATCTTTAATTTAGTGAAAATACCTTGAAGAACATTTCACATGCATTTCGTATCGTTTCTCCATTTGTGTATTGTGTTGAAACGGGAAACGACCGCTGACACTTGTTTCGTGCATCATGATTGAGATGATATAAGATTAAAATCCGTAGTGTGAAAGAGTCCATGTAACCGCACCCAGAAAGTTAGCTCAACTGGCAGCGCCTCCAACTCCCATGCTGAGGTGATGAGTTCGATTCATTAGGAGGTCCATGTGGGCGTGTATGCCTGCGTGCGTGCGTGTGTGTTACCTCCCTTTGTAACCCCAAAAGAAAGCCCGTGTAACTGACCCCACTTTATGTGGCACTATCCGTTGTATTTTACTGCAGTGAGACTGAACTTGAATCGTTAAACATTCATACCATAAATCAGCCCTAGTGGCTAGGGGGTTGCACTCTGTGACAAAGGATCACGAGTTCAATACGAGCTGCCTAACCCCATCTCCCCTAAAAAAAAAAACACTCATATCATGCATCCATCCTTTTATATGCGACCCCAAAACTAACAAAAATATACAAGTTCCCCCAACCAATTTTTTTTGTCATGGACTGTTAACCCTACCCTGCAAATTTCTCTAGAAAAGCAAATGAAACAAAAGCCAACTTCATGTATTCATGTGCATGAAAGAAGCTCCAAAAGAATTAAATTTGATCGTACCAACGTGTAAAAGCAAGAGGAAGACGTGGGTGGTCGTGGTCCTCCGCCATTTATTTATGTATTATTAATTTATTTTTGCTGTGAATGCTATATATTTATTTATTTATTTGATTGTTTATTTGTTTCTCTTCTTAAATGAGGTGGTAAAACCGTGATAATAGGCGGCAATGGCGCTGTCTGCCGTGTTTTTCCTTTAGATCTGTCATTTTATGTGGATATTTCAGGTAGCACCCTCATTTTATGCAAATCACAATATGCATAAAAGTGCACACCGGGAAAGAGCTCACCTAGCTAGTGAGGTCAACTCACAAGTTGAAGGTCATGAATTTGACAGCTAGGGAGTGCATCTATCTTCAGCCAGGTGAAATATTGTTATTTGTGCATACAACTTGTGTTTCTTACATGAATGATTCGTCATTAACGATGGGGTTGAATATTTTTTAGGTTATGTTAACCATAATAGCTTACCTGACAAGGGGGCCGACTCAGGTCATAGTTCATACTCGGGCATGCATGGCTTAAGCCTTCCCATTGTACCAAGAGAAAGACACTTGAAGATGAGAAAGATAATCAAGTTACACCAACAAAATATCATGCTTGTACATGATCTTCTGCCTTGTTAACCTCAACTTATATGATTTTGTTATTTATTTCTGAATGTAAATTTTATTTTTGTGGAGATTCATGATCTGAAAGCTATCAAAATAGACAAGCAGATATGCAAATGTATGTGGACTTGTCTATCTTCAAGGTAGGTTGGCAGTGCAAAATAGTTCAGCTGCTTGCCGCACAGCCAGACGCTGTCAAGCCCACCATGTTGTAAATTGTTTGTGCAAACAATAATTCTTCTTCAATTTTAAGATGAATGTGACAATTTCTGTTGTCTTTATTCAGTTTCTATGCATTTTGATCATATATCCTTTACATGTTCTCGATCGTCCTATTTCTGTGAAATAATTTGTGAAGTTCTACAATTGTGAAAGTGACATATCATGATGGAATTTAGAAGAGATTGATATTGAACTGCATGATTAAGTGATAATGATGTTTTATGATTTACAGCGTTTTATATGTTAAGTAATAATGTTGTTTTATGATGTGCTGTTAGATTTTCTTCTTCATGCGTTTTCATGAGGTTTCGATTGCCATAATCATGTTCTGGCGAATGGTTGCCACAAGAGAAGCAGTTTATTTCTGTAAAATCCTCTCTTCATATGTCCAAAGGGCCTTATTTAACCCAACAGTAGAGGAGATTTCTGTTTTTCTTTGATATATAGTCACAATTCCCTTGTATTATTCATGGTTTTTTCATGAGTGATTCTGTTCCGAATGAATCTCGACCCTACAAAACGACCTGCTTCCTGCAATCTTGATAAACAATTTCTGATGCTGCATTCTTTCTGCTTGATAATCATTCATAGGAACCTTTAACAATCTCGTTCAGTAGAGGAGATGTCGAAATCGCGTTCGGAAACTGGGGATGAATGCTGAAAAAATAAATCCAATATTTCGTATGCTAGTGATTTTGTGAATTTTCAAAATAAATAAATTGTTTGAAGCCCATTTTTGAATCACTAACAGTATCAAATTCCTAGTCGATGGGCAGTACAGACAGCTAGGAATTGCATGTGGATTTGACAGAATCCTCTTCGCAATGAAGCAGAGATGAAGGACTTCAGGATGCCAAATTCACAAGCAGATCCATGTATTTGGGAAATCACGGATCTAGAGTGGACTCCACAACTTGGTTACTTTCCGTTTACATTGAGCAGCTACCCTTTCAGGGGTTTCATAGGGGTGTTTAGCGGTGTTTGTTTGCGAGGCTAGGCCTATCGACCACCCGTAATATAAAGGCGAATTGAGCCAATAGTTACAGCTTCTTAGGTCTAAGCCATCTACATTTTTGTTGCTGTGAATATAAACCATTGAGGACTAACTCCCTCTCAAATCAGGGCCTCATAATCTTTGAAAAGATCAATAGGTGAAGGGTGTTGTAGTGGATTCACTTCACCCTATATGAGGCTGATGTTCAAGTATGGGCTTCACCAAGTGCCTCTGCAAGGCAGTTTCTCTAAGTGAAAAGGGTAAAGAGACTGTGGGACAAGTTCAACTGGTAGTTACATGACCCAATACCCCTGACAATACACTGATATATCCCTTTTAACATATTTCTATTTACATTGTTCTTAGCACATAAAATATACAGTTTAAGCAGAACCTAGATAAGCTCAAGAGATATGAAAAGAAAAGAAGAAAGAGTCGACGAAGCCCAGAAAAGAAAGGAGTCAAAGGTAGCGAAGGAAGTCATCCTGGTTATCACAACCTGTCACCCGAGCACTTCAACTTGCCTCGTGCCGTAGTACATATGTCACCTGGACACTTCAAGCTTCCTCGTGTTTTGTCATCCAGACAATAGGATGAGGACACGTCTCGTGATTATAGATCAGAACTATGTAATATAATGTTGGTATCTGCTGAAGACAAATATTCCTCAATCTGTTGCAATCTGAAGTTCACTTGCTTCATATTTGGTCTGTCATCCTTACAGGCGGCAAGGCACATGAAACCCAACTCAGCCACCTCTTCGATCGCCTTCATCATTATACCACCATCACCGGATGCTGCCAACAAGAATGGATCGACGATTTCCATCAACCTGTCGCTTTGAATCATCGACAAAGCCAGATTGGCCAGCGTGGTTTCTCCCCTATCAAGGCCACTATAATCCAATGCTTTCATCCCAGTTATGAGCTCCATGAGTACAACTCCAAAGCTGTATACATCACTTGTTTGAGTAAGCTTGTAGAATCGATAATACTCGGGGTCGACATAGCCAAGGGTGCCCTGCGGTAATGTGGAGATGTGGCTTGCTCCTTCCATGCCGTCCATGTCCCGCGACAGGCCGAAATCTGCAAGCTTCACGAAAAGATCAGGCTGAAGAAGAATGTTGCTGGACTTTACATCTCTGTGCACCACTGTTGGTGTAACCTCAAAATGCATGTATGCTAGTCCTTGTGCTGTCTGTGATGCTATCTTTACTCTGGCTTCCAATGTCATATGCTTCCCTCTGCGCGCGCCGTGAAGGTGATCAGCCAATGTGCCATTTCTCACGTATTCGTAAACAAGCAGTAGGTCGCTATCGGCCTTGCAGGATCCCAATAGAGAAACTAAATGGGGGTGCTTGAGCTTGGCCATCATCCTGATCTCATTGTGGAATTGATTGAGTGTGTTGGTTTGGTGAATCATTCTCTTAACTGCTACTAAGAAGCCGTTAGAGAGGGAGCCTCTGTATACACACCCATATCCTCCATCTCCGAGTATACCTTCTTTGTCGAAATAGTTTGTTGCTAACTCTAGCTCTTGGTATGAGAATGTGGGGAATTGGTCATCATCCTGTAGAGCTTCCACAGACTGCTCTGGTTGCTTGAGTTTACCTTCTGATGCCTGTTTGGGGCTGATTATCACATCTTGGAGCTCGTCCGGCACGGCAATGGGGACTCTTCCGCGGCAAAAGTGAATGGTGGCGGAGAGCGCTACCATCACGGCTATTGCGAACACCATAGAAGCGACTGGAATGGAAAAAAGGAAGGAGGGGTTACACAAAGGAGAGAGGTCCATACCAATTTCAGTTAGAGCTGGAAGTTGGTGTTATGCATGCATGCATGAGGAGGTATCAGTATACGTACATATTAGAACGATGCGCATCATCCATCTCCGATATCCGTCGGAGTTCGCAGAGGTAGATTTTCTTTCCAAGTTAGCTCCTGTAAATCCATGGAGATCATTATTTGAACCTGCCGGGCCAGAGACATAAAGACATGCATGCACACACATGGTGACCAACAATGACAAACGTTGCACTCAGAGCGTTAGCTCACTGGTAGGGCTCTCTCATGCCCACTTCTTTGGGGGGGGGGGGGGGGGGGGGGGTGTTGTTGTTGCATGTGTGTGTGTGCCAGTGCCTCGCATTGTAACAAAAGAAGAAGAAAAAAGATAACCATTCATATCTGCTGGAGAACTGATATGCTTGACTTGGTGCGATAAATACCAAATAAAGGAGTATTTAACATCATGATATCAAGGTACTATTAAGAAAAAACTTTTATTCTGATGTATTTCTGGATTAACACAAAGGAAATTCTTGCAGGAGTATTTGCAGTATTCCTTTCCTTTCCTTTTAATGTGGGTCTGCAATGGATCAGTGATCGGCACGAGCATTGTCGAAGTAAAGGACTGACTGTGCTCAAGCCGGTCACTTGATCTCCCTTGGCTCCTCCTTGTAAATTTCTAGTAGTGGGTCGATCAACTTGGATCACCCAGGCTGAACAACGCAAGCAGGAAAACATAATTTGTTATCTGAAAAACTCAATTAAATAAAATCTAAGCATGTGCTTAACTAATGAACTTCATTCATTTATTGTAGTTGGCCACTTTCTGATTTTATTTTGAAATCCTTTAGTTGACCTTCATTTTTTTATGTAAATATGTCAGACACTGCTTAGTGGGACAAGCAAGAGTTATTTAATAGCAAACAATAAAATTGTGTCGTTTATAAACAGCTGTTTAGTTGGCAGCGTAGTGTAATGACTGAAACTTCTAGCTCTTTTTTGTCAATAGTTCACAAGCCAGGCTAAAGGATGGTAGTTTACTCGAAACCCCAAAACCATTAAAACTTTTTAGAACACAATTCTTGTTCAAATCCGGTTCTCACGATGTGTTTTCTAGACCAAGAAACAAACGTGTTCGGCCTGCATTTTGAAACTCAATAATAACATTTTTGGTACAGTGGGGATGGGGAAGTCAAATGCATGCCTCGGGTATTGAACCCGTGACCTTCAACATGTGAGCCGACCCTCTAGTCCAGTGAGCTATTGCTCTTTGTACGCTATGGAATGAAAAATATCTGAAATTCTCAAGGAAGATCACTTATGAAATAGAACTAGAATATGAAGGTTGTCCCTTTGCCTTCTTGAGTATAGCAACTTATAGGAGATATAAATAAGATAGATACGCTTAAGATGGTGAGGAAATTTGGTCCAAACACTTCAAAACATAGACAAAAACAATGTGATCCAACACTTTGCTAAGATGACACAAAATAGAGCACAATGATGACTAAGAATTGACCTAGCGCCGCTAAGTGTGGGATATAAGGCATGGTTTTGGCGTTCGTGGTTGCTTCTTAATCATCCAAGCAAAAGTAGGAGATGTTTGTAGGATAACAACGGTATATATAAACGCTTTGATATGCAGAAACTGACATAAACATTCAAATGTGGCAAGATCTAAAGAGTAACTTCTTGTGATCGGGCTTATATTCAGGCAAAGAAAAACGGAGTTTATATTCTCTCTGTGCTTTTACGTGTATGAAGAACCAACATATTTCTAGTTTGCTCACATATCAACGGTTTGCCTCAAGTTTTGCTCCTCAAAATAAGCTCCATACTAGGGGGAGCTGTGCCCTATATGCCCTAGAATAGGATGAATGTTTTCCCTAAAAAAACTCCCAAGAGTAAGAAAATATAAGGCACGAAAGATGGGTGCTCAAAGCAGGTTAACTCTGGCTGTGCCACCTTCCCCCCCCCCCGGGCGCGCGCACACACACACACACAGAGATCTGTAGATATATTGAAAAGATGGTAGATCTCTCTCACCGGAAGAAGGGTGCTTGGTGGGGGAGTTGTCGAGGATAACAAACGGGTTCGTCTTAGAGGGTTGATAACACACAAACCCTTTCTTAGTATCCGAAGCATTGAATCCGCAAAGTCCTTTCTTCTCGTATACGCACTCTCTGCACTCCTTGAACCTTTCGTCCGTAGACTTCCACTGAACTCTGATACCGTTCTTGATAAGATCATTGATGTTGGCCATGAGGTCGTCGCCGTGAGCCATGAACCTTTCGAGGAGATCGCAAGGGCGGCATGGCAGCCAGCCAAACACGTTCACGCATCTTGTTTTGTTAAAGCTGCCGTCAGTCTTCGGCCCGCCTTTTAGGTTTAGTTGGACTTGGAACATTGAACTGCCGAAGTCGAGGAAGGTAGTATTCTGCCTCATCATGCAGATCGCCACAAACGGGTTCTCCAGGTCCAGCCTCAGCGAGGAGGGTGGCTCCAGGGCTAAAACGCTGAACCGGTGGCCGTTGATGGTTATTACAGCGGTGGATTTGACGGTGGGGGAGGAGGAAGTACACTCAATCTGGAAGTCCGGGTGGCCGCACCCGGGTGGCGAAGTGGGTGCGAAGGGGAAGGTGAAGTTGATGAATGGTGCACAAGCGGTAGATGCAGCGGCTACTGTGCAGGACTCGTAGGAAGCCACTTTTAGAGCTTTGTTGCTTGCTCCCTCGTTACCCATGATGATAAGAAAGAGAAGTACAGAGAAGAACTCAAACTCTACTGTGAAAGCAGCCATTGCTGAAACTGTAATGCCAACAAAAAATGTGGGGTTTTCTTTCTGAATCTATTACAGAAAAAATTTCCTAAAACAAGATTTAGTTTTGTAGCGATAGAAAGATGATAAGATCGAGTGGAAGGGGTGTAGAAGGAGAAGGAAGGCAGGCATTGATGAGGGAGTAGAGGACCGGTAGACCGACTACTTAGACTCGCTTAATTGCGCGATAGTGATGCTGATACTATTAAATAGTTTCTGCAGTGGCAGCAGATCAACTATATATTATCAATACCCACCGTACATCTCCACTGAAAGTGAGTTGGATGGGACCCATTATTCATGGTGCATAGTTTCAAGCTCAGATGTACGGTGGATATTTGGTATGATAGATTGTTGGTGATGTAGGTTATAGGAAATGGGAGATGATCTAGTGCGCACGTAAAATGGGCTGTAAGGGAGTCGTAGGCGGGGCTCACGCTCACTCAAGAATGCATGGGTCTGGGCCACTGCACACCCACTTCTGTTTCTCATGCAGCCATGAATGATATTGGGAAATTCTGCAAAATAATGTTATTTTCTTTTAATAATTAGTGGAAACCTTGGGGTTGTTTTTAAATTGCGATCACACATGCTAAGGGATGTCAATGAGCCAAAAAAACTGACATGGATATAAAAGTTTAGGGACTCACACACATACACTCTCTCTATATATAATCATGTATATAAAGATGTTTGAGAAGGTAGCAAAATGATTAAAAGAAATTCAAGGTATGAAAAATTAGACAGTAAATATTAAAAGAGGAAGACAAAAATTATAAAAATAATAGAAAATGATTTATCTTTTGTTAAGCTAACTGTTAGTAAGACACAAAATTGTGCTCTATGAAAAAAAAGTCAACATAGCTGACCCAGCTTAGTATAGGAAAAGGCTTAGTTGCACCCTCTACTGCTTGGATATGCTGTATATGCAACTATTGTGTATGAAGAGCACTTGCCTCACTCGATGTACATCCTCCTTTTTTTTAATGGTTACAAGAGAAGGACGAAGCTTAACACACACACACTTCTACTAACAACAATAGTGCTAGAGCGCCCTGTCATTGAGCTAATGCTCTAAGTGTAAAGGTATCATAAATTAGATGGTGAACATCGTAAAATATATATATATAAAAGCTTCAAAAGTGATGGAAGAAAGGAACTAAACATGATCTTGCTTTTTATGGATGGTAATACGAGCCAAAACATGTTGCCGACCCACTTAGTGTGGTTTGGTTTTGATTAGAAACAACAGATAACTTCGCGAAAGCTACCGCGTGAAGAGCCCGTAGCAAACGAGCTCAGCTGGGAGAGACACATACTAAGCTGCAGCTCATCATAACCGGCGAAGTCTAACGAGCTGAGATGAGCTTAGCCGGGTCATCGTAACATCGCCGAACGATATGAGCCAAGCCCAAGCTCCTTGGAATGAGCTTATTGCTACCAGCTTGTCTCCAGTTTATTAACAGGTCTACGACTCGCACCTTTGGGACAATGGCAGGGGTTCTGACTGCAGTAGGTGCACCGGCAGTCAGGTTGCATATCACATTGATTGAGTGAATATAGTGAGCAGAGTGATGATCGGACCCATTTCTGTTGAATGCGGCCCATGGTGTTTATGGATGATTCACTGTCTACGCATCAACTTGGGCTCAGGCTAGGTCTAGGATGTAAGTCGGGTTGGATTTAAGAACTGCCGGATCTGATATGGTCAGAACTGGATATGGATTCAGATGGAAAAGAAGACAACGATAAGAACTTCCATGACATGTATGTGTTTACCTCAACAAAGGCTCAGGGCTCAGTTTATCTTTCTCACTTGTAAAATTCAAATCTAGTTTTTCTTCTCCAGACCCGTAGGACCATGACAAAAATCGTAAAAAAGAAGCTAACATTTTTACTTAGTTTTAGTATCTATCATACACATGCATCCGTGTATGTGTGTTGTTTATATGCATCTCTCTCACACACACAAGAGAGGAGCTGAGTCTGGCTTGTGTTCAGTTGGTGTAGGTCGAAATATGAACGATCCAAACAACAAGAGTCTAGGTTTATTTCTGTGACGCATCCAAACAATGGAACTCTCTAAGATGCTGTGACTTTAACTCGAGTCCTGTAAAATCTAAATCCAAACCCAAATCCACTACATATCACATGACCCAAATGAACTCTAAACAGATCCAAGTCATGATCCAACTGACTCTAAACCAAATCAAATATGGCACCTCTCAATCTGAATCCCTACACGACGTAGATCGCGTGTGGTGTCAACAATCATGCATGGAGAGAGTCTCAACATGCCATGTCCTTATGCTCTAATGATCCATAGTAATCAGCATTATACAATTTTCAATTTTATAAGTTACCATTGCCTTTCATCGCCATCATCAAGGTCTCTCAGTGCCGTACATGGACGGCCGATGCGGACTCACACAGATTACAGCTAAGGCATGCACTCACATGATCCACATTCAACCCCTCACACCATTTTCAATTGGCTGTTGCCGACAGACACGAACCCCTAAACCAATCACAGTGACACCGACACGGTTCGACCATTGTCACCCAACAATCAATTTTTTGCTTGCTCTACCGTATTTTAGTAGCTGGACTTGAAAGCTTATATACATTGAACGGGTGCAAAGTATCCGTTCGCATAACGGACCTTGACTATTTTCTTTCATTTTAATATTATTAAAAAAGTATTTCATGTACTGTATAAAGTATGCGGATACATACATAGGACAGGTATACGGCTTGAATGATCCAAACAAGAGGCGTTCATGGCTTGTTTATCAAATCTTGTCATTGTGTTGATCGAGCCAAGTTGGGCGGTAACTAAACGTGAACAGAGTCGCACGAGCTGACAAGAGCTACTTGTTCAAGTTAAAATTTCAAGTTTCGACTTTTGATTCTTAGTAAAAATTTGAATTTCCAATTAGGAATTAAGATAAATTTCCTTTTTTAGAAAACTTTTTAAAAGAATTGATCATTTAATTGCCTTCTACCAGACCTACTAGTTGAGTTGAAACGGATTTTTAGCACACACACACACACACACACACACACACACACACACACACACACATATATATATATATATATATATATATATATATATATATATATATATATATATATATATATATATATATATATATATATATATATGTATGAGGACACAGATTTTTTGTGCACACACACACACACACACATATATATATATAGAGAGAGATTAATCCACATGCACATCCATGTATGCTTAAACATTCTCAAAGATTTCAAATGTAGATTTATGGTTGAAATTTAAATTAAAAAAAAAAATAATTTTGAACTATTTATTTTTTAATTCAAAGATCTCAATAGTTGATTTTAAAGAGGGAACGGTTGAGATGTTTTAGAAGAATAGAGTATAGGTTGGTTTTGAAACTGTTGGTTTTGGGCAAGTTCCGGTTTGGGTCTAGAATATGTAATTTTATAAAAAAATAAATTTTATAAGAAATTTTTTTAAAATACTAGAACCAACTGTTTGGAACTGCTGGTTCCGGTTTGGGTCTAGAATATGTAATTTTATAAAAAAATAAATTTTATAAGAAAAATTTTAAAAATACTAGAACCAACGGTTTGGAACTGCTGATTTCGGTTTAGATCCATTTCCAGTTGGATAAAAGGGGAAACTAGAACCGGACCAGATGAGCCTCAGTTCTGGTTCCAGCCGATTTGTGGCCCGGTTTGGTGATGGTTGGAACCACTAGGCCGGTTAGGAACCCACCATGTCTATGCCTGTGGACGATTCTCTCTCTCTCTCTCTCTATATATATATATATATACTTACTAAAAAAAACATTCCATGTAGCTAACTTGACAAGTTTATATGAGCTGAGACAAACCAAACATGCATTGTTCCTATTTAGCTCCTAAAGCTTCATGAGCTTTAGATCATTTTCACTTTCTTTAGGTCTCGAACAAAACATGAAAGAGCTCATCACGAGCCGAACGGGACAAAATCGCAAACAGCTCGTGATACAAGTATGATGTATTTTCTTGTCCAATTGATATTACAACCATAGTTCTTAAAGTGAAAAAAGAAAAGAAGAAGAAATTCAATTTTTCCATTAACTTTTTGTTTAAATTTTTGTGATTAAAGGTGCAAAAAGGTGGTCTACAATGGAAAGGCCAAGAACAGATTCACACCCCGGGTATCAAACTCATGACCTTCAACTTATGAGTAGACTCCCTACCCAGGTGAGCAATTGCTCTGTGTCGATTGACCTTCAATCGATCAATTCATAGAGAATGTGACCTCAAATTTCAACACATTCATTGTGAAGATAATAAACCCTTCCCCCAAGACAAAACAAGCCGTTTTAATATAGTTGGCGGCTTCAAACAGGCCAACCCTGGCTTGAATGGAACCAGGTAGCATCGATGACCCATTTTATCAACAAACCGGGTTCGTTGTCGAAGCCAACCCGTCTTGTATTGAAATGCGAATAAATGACTAAGAGTGGGCAGTAGGCTACATCGCGAGATAATTATATGGAGTAAACATCTATTGCTAGTAGACATGTTCAGTTCCAGTTCACCCGAACCATGAACCGGATCCAGGCTGGTGCTGGTTACGATTCAGAACCATCGCTTGCAGTTGTACTTCAAACCCAAACCTGACTAAAACCAACAAAAATATAATTTTTTTTCAAAAAAATTGAAAAGATAATGAAAAAGGGCTAAGCCGGATGCTTGAACCACCGTTTTCAGCACAGTTATGGTTCCACTAAAGGAAGAACAGTAGCGGAATCAGTGGGTCTTCGGTTCGGTTATGATTTTGGGTAAGATTCGGTCTCCAGTTCTTGCTGGTTCCGTTTCGAGTCAAACCGTTGGTCCGATTCCAATGCCTAACAAACCCACCCACACATGCACCTTCTGAGCTCCTGCCATTGAGCTAATGCTATGGGTGCTTCTTTTTAGTTACAAGCGGAGGCCGAACCTAACATACCCATCCCCCACATGCACCGAGTTGAACTCCCCACCAGCAGCAATGGTTCTAGAGCATCCTGCCATTGAGCCACTGTTTTGAGTGTGTTTTTCGAGTTATAAGAGGAGAACGATGCCTAACACACACACCACATGTACGAGTTGAACTCCCCACCAGCAGCAATGGTTCTAGAGCATCCTGCCATTGAGCCGAGTGTGTTTTTCGAGTTATAAGAGGAGGCCGATGCCTAACACACACACACACCACATGCACCGAGTTGAACTCCCCACCAGCAGCAATGGTTCTAGAGCATCCTGCCATTGAGGCACTGTTTTGAGTGTGTTTTTCGAGTTATAAGAGAAGTTTGAAGCCTATAACACACACACACACACACACACACCCCACATGCACCGAGTTGAAATCCCCACCAGCAGCAATGGTTCTAGAGCATCCTGCCATTGAGCCACTGTTTTGAGCGTGTTTTTCGAGTTATAAGAGGAGGCCGATGCCTAACACACACCCCACATGTACGAGTTGAACTCCCCACCAGCAGTAATGGTTCTAGAGCATCCTGCCATTGAGTCGAGTGTGTTTTTCGAGCTATAAGAGGAGGTCGATGCCTAACACACACACACCACATGCACCGAGTTGAACTCCCCACCAGCAGCAATGGTTCTAGAGCATCCTGCCATTGCGGCACTGTTTTGAGTGTGTTCTTCGAGTTATAAGAGAAGTTTGAAGCCTAACACACATACATACACACCCCACATGCACCGAGTTGAACTCCCTACCAGCAGCAATGGTTCTAGATTATCCTGCCATTGAGCCACTGTTTTGAGTGTGTTTTTCGAGTTATAAGAGGAGGCCGAAGCCTAACACACACACCCCACATGCACGAGTTGAACTCCCCACCAGCAGCAATGGTTCTAGAGCATCCTGCCATTGAGCCACTGTTTTGAGTGTGTTTTTCGAGTTATAAGAGGAGGCCGAAGCCTAACACACCCACCCACACATTACCTTCGGGAGTTGAACTCCTCACCAGCAACAATGGCTCTAGAGCATCCTGCCGTTGAGCTAATGTTATGGGTGCAGGTCCATGCCTTTGACTTGAGTAATACATTTAGTTTTTACATTTTTGTGGCAGACCCCCACCAGACACAAACTCGGGTATTGAACTTGTGACCTTTTGCCTGTAAGTCCACCCCCTAGCTAGTGAACACGTCATACTTCGGGAGTGATAATAATTTTCACAAGGATTCTTAAGCTTGTTTGCTGCATAATTTAAGCACATTTTGCAATAATCAAGTGTGATAATAACCCCTCTTAATTCAGTTTAATCAATAGGTATTAATTAGCTCTGACCATCACTATCCAGACATAATTAATTAATCGCCAATTAATAATGTCATTGAGTCACAACTAAGCAACTCTGAATGCAACAAGAGTTTAATAATGAAATCAGAGTGTGAATAACTGACCATAATACTTATATAATGGGGTCGCCTTCTAAGGAGAAAGACCAAGAAGTTGACTCCACATCTCTTGCATTATAAGTTGTAATTTATTGTTAATGAAAGAAGGATTTGTTTCTGATCCAAGCTTTTAGCATCCAAAGTGTTGGCTCACTGATAGGGCTCCCTCACATTCACTCGTAGGGTGGCAAGTTCGACCCCGGGGGGAGGTTCATGTGTGTGTGTGTGTTAGGCTTTGGCCTCCCGCAGGAGGGATGTTTTTTTATGCACAACCGGTTCGAAGTAACCACCGGTTTTTGTTGAACTGGAACCATAAACCATAACCAAACCAGGTTGCACCCGGTTTTGGTTACATTTTGTAACCTTTGATTCCGGTTTATCTGGGAAAGAAAAACTTATAAAACTGGACTAGAGTCAAACTATTTGAATTGCCTGTTCTGGATCTGGCTCCATAGCAGGAGGAACCGAACGGAGCTGGGGGGCCTTGGTTGGGCTACAGTTCTGGGTCTCGTTTAGCTGTTTCAGTTTCAAACCCTGTTCAGAGCACCGGGCGGGCTCCAAACCGACCGTATTGTACATTTTTTTATTTCTCAATTTTTACATTTTTGTTAGTAAAAAATATTCAACTACATTAAACCTTTGAAAGTGGTGATTCTACACTCAGGCGAGGTGGTGTATGTGCCCCATTCAAAGGTTAGATTTTCTTTCAAAAGCATAGCTCATGGTTGAATCTATGGGATATAATACGGGATCATGAAGCAATTTAGTGAATTGAAAAATGGTATAACCTAAGGTTGAATTAAGGACTTCAATACAACTTTCGTGGCAGAATAGTGGGCACAACACAAAGCCCACGATTTAACTATGTTCCGTCAGCCCCAGACGGATTTCTATTTCTAATATTAAAGAATTATTCATTGATCTCGCAGTTTAAAACACGATATGCAAACATTTTGACTTCTTGAAATAATTTTGCTCTCATTTTTCTTTGGTCATTTAAATATTTTATTTTTTGGAGCAATGGGGAGGCCAAAGCTGATGTATGCCCGGGGTATCAAACTCGCAACCTTCGACTTGTGACTCGACTCGACCTCCTAGCCAGGTGGAGATTTTAACGTAGTCATCCTTTTCAGTGCTTCCGGCCACCGAAGTCCGGCCTAGAAACCCTAATCTAGTTTTAGTTGGTGGATTGATTTTTACTTTTTAATTGGCAAGTTGGGATTGGGCAGACCCATGGCTTCTTGCTTATGGGTTCACGGTGGATGTTAGGAGACAGTCTGGATCCTTTTTTTTATATTATCGTGTAACTCAAACTTGAATGAATCTGGTGTATTTGGATTTGGTTTTGATTTGGGATATACAACAAAATTAAGCCTAACAGCTAACTCAATATAAATTAGATCATTCTTTATTATTTATTTCCAACACTGTTGTGATTGTTTTATTCTTCTTTAACATTTTTACAATCTAACATATCTTCTTACGTGAGAAACATTTTGTCATCTTATTATATGTTGTCGTCTTATCATATGTTCAAACCATATTTCTCTCATTTTATCCTCTATTGGAGCTACTCCCAATTTATTTATAATAACCTCATTATCTATAAGGTCTTTCCTTATTTTTACTACGGTATCTTTTGTACATATTGATGATTAACTATCCAACACTCACAACCATAAAATATAACAGGTCTAATTACTACTTTATAATATATATCTTTCAACTTTAATGATATCATCTTATCACATAGAATATCTTATGCTCCTCTCCATTTTAATGAACCAACATTAATTCTATGCGGAACATCTCCATTAATTTTTTCATCACTTTGAAAAATTGATTTTAGGTATTTAAAATTTTCTTTGTGAGAGATGCAATGTGTGCTAATTTTAATTTTTATATCCTGTGAAGTACCCAAATGATCAAACTTACATTTCCTATATTCTATCTTTATTTTACTAAGTCCGAAGGCTTTACTTTCTAATGTTTTTCTCAATAGTTTAAATTTTCTATTAACTTTTTCTTTAGACTCATCCACTACTATAAATAACATACACTAAAGTACTAGTGTATTTCATATATTTACACACTTTTATCGGCTGAATATTTGAAATTCATACGCCCTTCCGGTATGTTGAATATTATATTCACCATTTCCCGCTGAATGCTTCATCTCACATTCGATTGTCACTTATGGTTCAGCAATAGCAATTGAATGACGGCATCTGGTCTTCTTTTCTATGAGGGAAATCGTATTAGTGTGATACAGGTAAAGTCACTGAACGTTAACATTCATATATAAGAGCATGTCATTCAATTTCTGTGAACTGAATATCTTACTAAAAGTTGATTTTCAGTTGTATCTTTTGATAAACATAAACTACCGAATTCCTCTATTCGGTCATTTCTTTTAACAGGTTAGCATGCTCTTCCCGGGTTCACTCTTCCGAATCTTTGCCGTTCAATCTTCTTTCGACTGGAGCTTGCTTGTAAGCGTTAGCACAATAATATATGTATGTTATTCTGTGTTTTAAACATAAAACGCATACACTTACACATGCACACGAACAAACCAGCACAGGGTGAGACTGTCCATTTCATTTGTTGTTTAATTGGGCTTTCTTCAGTTTAGTCTAGCTTGATGGAGTTGGTTAAGTTTTCTTGATTAGATAGACAAGCCTGAACGTTTTATCAAGCTTGGCCAATTTAATTTGATCAGGGAAGGAGAGAAGGAAGGAATCAAACTTTTGGATTCGGTCTAGGCTGAGAAAACACTGATGGCACACGATGTTGACTGTAGAGGTAGCTCTGGGAAGGAAGCAATCCGCCCAGACCAGTTTGGTCCGGCCCTGCGGGTTCCTTGGTCACGTATGAAATTTCTCTCTGTGTGTGCGTGTGTGTGGTTGCGCGCTTCTGTCTGTGTGTTTGTGTGCGTGTATGTGGTGTGCGCGCATGTCTGTCTGTTTGTTTGTGTGCGTGTGACAAGTCAATGCAGATCAAGGAAACTTTACACTTCTTTACGCAGACAAAGGCCACACCACTCAACTGTTTGTCATTAGGAGAGAAGCTGAATCTAAAGACTTTTATTTGATTGTATGACTGTGTTGATATTGTCGATGTCATCAACATCAACATTATGTGCCTTGTTGTATATGATTTTCTTCTTTCAGTTGAAAAAAATCGACAGAGAGATTATCGTTCCAAAAAATAACCTTGTCACTTTGAACTTGGGAGGAAAGGAAAAGAAGATTCGGTCACCTTGTTTCAACAAAATATATCGTCCAATTTCATGGTTAATATGGTTAGTGAAAGCGCCGGACAGTTTTTCTGGACTTCCAAGAGTTGGTTTAAGCTGTAATTCTGTAGCAATTGACAACACTATCAGCCTTCTTTGCATAGCCTTTTGCTTTCGATGACCTGCAAAACCTTGTTTATGATCTTCCTTCGTTAATAGTATCAGATCTCATCTATGTAAAGGATCTATTCTAAGGTTGAAGTTTATGCAAGACATCTAAATAGCGAGATCTGCATCAACCCAATTGTGGTATCGAATCACCGCCATGGATTCTATATAAACAGTGACTGCTGTTGATCATTTGAAGTTTGCTGGGCGCGACTCTGCTGATAGACTGTATATAATGATCACTATGGACGGTAATGAATCCAAAGCAGTTGTTTTTTCTTTCTTTTGTGATCCAGCATATTGTTTGAATTGTTCTGAGAGAGTGCCCATCCTTGTGCTGTTCTAGCGGGTCCAAGTAGCTACCTTCTTTTGTTTTTGCGAAGTTGCCAGCAAGACTCAATGGACCTTCAATTCTATGACCAAAAGATACAGTAACTCCCACATTACCTTTGAGCGTACACTTTGCATGTTTTAAGCAATGTTCAGATCAAATCTAGGTGGTCTTAATTGTGGAAATGATAGGAAAATGAGTCTGCAGGCTGATTCAGGCATGGGTTCTTCTGTCTTCCTCTGTACGTTTAGTTTCCTTTTAAAGTATTTGTGTTTGGGTTGATTCAATATGATTTGATTCAGCTGATGGCCTGATATGGTGAATACTGCATTGGTTGGAAAGCTTGAGTAATTGAGATCGTTGTGGGAAGTCGGTGCCTTTTTCACCTTAGTTTCTGTTTAATCTAATTAAATTGCATTGGTTTAGATAAAGATCAAACTTCCAAAAAGATAAAAGTATGCATGTAGTATATAAACAATCACCTCTTACATGGCATGACATATCATACTTGTGTAGGTTGAAGGAAAAGCTCCAAATACGAACTTATGATGCTGCTGATATTGCTAAGCTCACTCTTACCCTCTTTAAGTTTCATGGTAAGGAAGCATGGCCTGCGACATGCATGCTTTGCATCACTGTGAGCTGCACCCAGAGGCATCTCAATATAGCTTAATCTATCTACTTACCCTCTTCTTCTTGAAACATTTGTGGTGACAATTTTTAACATAATCACTCATCATCATCTCTCTCTCTCTCTAGAACTGAGGACCTTCAAAAGTTTGGCCGAACTGCCAACCGGGTGGGGCCACGTTGTAAGCTACGATTGTTCTGCCGTCACTTGTCGTGACCTGGAAAGAGAGGCCTTGCCCATTTAGGTACGAGTTACTCTGCCAGTTTTGGCCCCAATTTCTGGACATGGGTTGCCAACCAGTCCTTGAGCCCTTAATGGACACTGCATGAACATCCCCTGCACCTCCCACATTTGTGACGAGCACCAAGTTGAAGTAAGAGTGACCATTAATGGTGAAACGAATACCGCCTTTCTTCGCGCATGGAACCCTGTAATTTCATCATCAAAGAGTAAAAATACTGCATTAAGAACTCAATTATTGACTGCGAAACCATCATATCAATGGAGCAAACTTTTCTTCAGTTGCATACCTTTTGAAGGATACAGGGACGATCCCTGCCCTGTACTGAGCAATTTGCAGGAACGCAGGCTCAGCCAAGTCGAAATGCTGAAGAGGAGGGTTGCACCACCCACCGTTGTCATTCGCCAATCCGAAATTCGGTGGGCAAAAGTTGGTGGCCGTGACCGTGATCGAACCAGGGAGACACCATCTGGGGTCATTGGTGCACCACATTTCAAAGCAGGCACCACAGCTTAATCCATCATTGAACAAGGCCGTGCTGAGTGCTGCAGTCAGGGTGCCATAGCCTTGGCTGTATAAGTTCCCGTATCCACAGGCTCCCCCTGCAACCAATCAATATGTTAATTCATTCATGGCATTCCATAAATGATAATGAAGATTTTCTTAAGCTATGCCGCCATTTTTTAGTACGGGAAAAAGGCTTAGTTGGTGTTGTTGTATACATAAATCGCACTCCCATTAGATATTGCCCGGCCGGCATCATAAGGCAGAGATGCGCCATTGGCGTTGTCTTTAAGAAGTTTGATACTTCGGCCTCACGGCAAGGGACACTCACCGTGGGAATTGAGCCCATGACACGAGCCAACGCCGGGCGTCACTTCATCCAAACTTGGAGAAAGGATAGTTGAAAAACGCTTACGAGTACAGTGTCAGTTGTCCATCATCACATTATATAACCATAAACCAAGACTTAGAGTGCACAATTAGTCCAATATGGGTATGGTGAAGTCTTAATCCATCCACTCTTCATGAGAGGAGGTCAAGAGTTCAGTACTCGCGTTGTGCATCCAATAGAAGTGAGCCTAACTCCAGTAATCATAAAAAAATACTCACCCATGGTGCCAGAAGCATCACCACCACCATAAAATGTGGCATGCCCATTAGTCCACCCCCCTCCTTCATAACCATCACCTTTGGCGGAACACAATAAGGAAGCAAGCACAAAGGCTACCAACATGATTGAAGTTGACGACGAATGGAGCAATCTAAGAGAAAATGACGGCATTGCCGGAATTGTCTCGAGACAGATAAGTGGAAGGTTTAGTTTTTGCTTAAGAGAGTGAGGGAGGAGTTGAGTACTTATAACACAAGGGGACTAAATGGATAGAGGGTGGGTTGTGGGGATTGAAGACATGAAAGTTGCTGTTGCAGCTCAATAATTTGGCTCTCTATCTAAAGAAGTTGAGTTGGTAGCACATGGACTTGTTTGGAAATGTGAAGAACCCTCACATCCCATAGGGCCGGCATGCACATGCATTTTCCTTCATATGAAGTTCACGGGCAATGAACCATTCATTACTCACATGGTATCAACTTGGTAAACATCAACATCACATCCTTGATCCAGGGAATTCGTTTATTTACCAAATTGGCAATATTTTACTCCTTTTCTTTTTTATCCTTCTCGTTCTTCTTGTTAGCCAGTCTCCAATTTTTTGTTTTGTTTTATGAGAAAGGGCTACAACAGAAGTCTTTGTGCCTATATATATATAATTATATTCATGCCACCGACAAATGGGTATGAGTGGGCCTGTTATAAGTAAGTAGGATCCAGTTTTCATATATATATATATATATATATATATATGTATGTATATATATATATATGTATGTATATATATATATGTATGTATATATATATATATATGTATATATATATAGATTTGAACTCGCCACCGATGGTAGGTGTTAGAGAGCCCTACCAGTGAGCTAATGCTGTCGGTGCTACTCGATTCTTTGTCTCGCCCCATGAATTTTCTGTCGGTTGCTCTCGAACCCATGGCTGCTCACTTCAGAGTTTTTCTTTTCTTAACTTTAGACTGTATCTTGCAAATGGAAGCACCAAACTGTAATGCTCTTTAATCTTAAACTTCTATCGTAGCCACTTTGTTTGATTCCTCTGACATTTGTGATCCTAACAGTAAAAGGGGGACCCTTTATGATCTCGCCCTAAATGCAGCAGTAAGGAAAAAAAAGGATCTGTGGTGCACTCAGGGTTGAATGCAAATAAAACAATTTGGAAGCCCTTGCAGGCGTAGTCTCGTTTATATGAACTGGCCACACAAGCATCAGACTTGAAAGGGACTTGGGAACAAGGCACATGGAAACTATGGCCCATTTACAATCGATGAGTTTCAAAGGATGATCATTTGATCTTATCAGTTTAAGAGAGATACTTACTGAAACTTAATAATTATATATTCAATCCAAGGTACTTTACTCCATATTATATCTCAGTACATGATCTTGGGTAAAGCATAGTGAGCTGTAAAAATACTTTCAAACATTATTCAGTGATATGTGGTGGTAGCTAGCTCATTTGTGTGTTTGGATCCTTTTCATTCCGAGTGAGAAACGGGGTCAAAGCCCAAACTGTTTTGATTCGTTTTTGTTTTTTGATAGGCAAGCTGGGGTTAGGCAGAGCCCTACGAGATGCACACTCGGGTACTGATCTTCGATCTTTCGTCAAAAAGCCAAGCCCCAGTCAGTGTGCTGTGCCCCTTTGAGAAGAACTGTGTTTGATTCTTTCGATTACTGTCGTTTAAGTAAAAGGATTGCCTTGGATTAACATGACCCTAAGTTTTTTATTTGCTCAAGAAAGTGCTTAATTTGTTTCCCTACCTCATGCTTCAAGTAATTGTAAGCATAATAATCAGTGAACAGATCATTTGAATGGCTCAAGAAGCAAGATAATTCACATCTATGATGATGGCAATTAGATGGTTATGTTAGGTAGAAATGATGAAAGTAAAACTTGGTTGAACGTATTATCATGAATTGTCGAATAAATCACTGAGGCTTTGTCTCAGTAACCATATTGGACTAAGATGCAGCGAAGAGTAAGCAAGGTCTTTAATATCAAGAACTTGGTATTGTAAAAAATTGCAGAGCGAGATTTGCTTCTGGTAGAGATGTTGATAAAGAAGCTATTTCAACTACATTCTCGTCTCCCAATGTAGCTTAAATTCTATAAAGGTGAACAAGGGAATAGAAGGGTTAATCCAAACATTAAGGCTCATATTGGTACTTATCATACTATTTCACCAATCAAGTCACATGTGTCGGCTGATAAGTAAATGGGAGTGATGAATACTAAAAAAGTCATCTTATTCCTAAAGAGACAAAATAAGTTTGGAAAAAATTTAAAGAGATTAAAAGAACTTGGTTGGAAGTTTCTCATTAAAGTTTTTCATCCTTTGCAATCTTGCTCCTCATCCTATAATGACTTTGAAAATATTTTTTCAAGGCAATTAGACTTTTGACAACCAATGTAAAACTTTGTCGGACTTATTTACCATGGATTCTACAAATTATAATAGGACTACGTGGAAACAAAGAATCCATGTAGGCAACCCCATCTAGTATGAGAAAAGACTTAGTTGTTGTTGTTATTGTTTAGAAATTGTCTTATCCCTTTGAGAGGAGGCAAGCTAACAACAATCCATCAACATAAAATATTAAAGCTCATGAACCAATAGGAAAGGATTGTACTTAGCAACCATGCGAAACATTTTACCTTCTTTGTCATAGATAAGAGTTTGTCTCTCCAACTACTAATTCGGGTCTATAATGATGTTATTAGGAAAAAGGGTGTGACACTAATAAAAGACATAATGAAAGACAATTAAGGCGGTTCAAACATTTAGAGAGGTAGAGAATAGAGCTATTTGAGAGAAGATGTGAAAAAGTAAATGGTTATAATTTCCAAAGAACAAAAGCGAGACTTCAAAAGTGTTAAAAAGGAAACAATAAGGCACAATTTTACCTTTTTTAGTTGAATATCATGACACAAAAGCAAGCTTAGTAACAGCTAAAAGTTCAAGGAGTTGACTCCCCTTGTTGTATAAAAAGGCTTTGTTTTGGTTGAATGATGTTCACTACAAAAGGCACATGCCCTTGGTTTGACATCCAAAGAATCAATCTATCCCAAAGGTGTGCTCTGTACAAGGTTTGAGCAGAACTTGACCTTGATTTTTCAGACTTGAAAACTTCAACATCAGGAGGAGATGGGCCACATGAACTGGACCTAAGGGCTTTGCATAAAAACCTAAGTGCATCCTTTTCTCTCGTGTTGTTATTCTATCTTGCATGAAAATCCAAGCATTAGTACAACTTATAAATCAAACATGAAACCATATTTATAAGCCTACGTAGGTCTAGACCTATAATTGTAGTACCACGGGCCTGGCATCACGAAACAAACCCACCTTAAGTACTCAAGAGAGAACTCGTTGCTATTGGCATATTGTGCTTATTAATTGTTTTATCATGGTAAATTCACACCATAATTCTGAAAATTTAATGATGTATGATTTGCAAAATCATTGCAAAGCAATGTGGGCCCAACCACAACTCGACAATTACGTGGCCCCTACAAGACAAATGCATGTATTAATCCGCAATCCAGTTTACCTCATTAGACAATCAAACATATTTATCCGAACGACTCACCCGGCTAAGAGTTCGACTCACAAGTTGAAAGTCATGAGTTCAATACCCGAGCAGTACATTTGTGTTCCTTCTCCCGTCAGGTATCAAAGAAGAAAAAAAACCCAACATATTAATATTCAACATCATTTCATATCTAACTATCAATAAGATAAAAGGGCCTCTTATTATTCGGGTCTCCATATGCCTTTAACTCAACTCAACTCACCAACACCAACCCGACTCCCAAAACACACACACACACACACACACACACACACACACATATATATATATAGAGAGAGTGGTTGCTGTTACAGTGGTGAACAAGACATTATTGCATTCATGTATATTAAATGATCTTGATTCTCATGTCGATATGGATGAGCAGTTCAATATGCATTGTTCGTACGATCGCATTAACAACATAGATATTCTAGTAAAGTATGACATGAAAGGGTGTCTAGTAACTCCTAGCTTTTCTATATAGGAAGAGAGAGAAAGAGAGTGAAATCTGCTAAACAACTTCTCATGCTAAACATTACTTGATCATCATCGTATGTGCAATCAATCGAACCCATATTGATGTTAATGAACAATAAAAATGGTAATATATCATCTAATAAAATTTGACATGTGTCTAGCATCTCTTTCTACGTGTATATATATATATATATATACAACACACGGAATATTGGAAGAACCGTAAATAGCTTTTCAGTTTGGAGAACAAAACGAGCTTGGTTATTTACTCTAGAAAACCTTCTAAATTATGGGTGGCAATTCCGTGTACTGGGTTGTGTTCGTCTTGCGTTATTTCATGCTGTATCAGAAACAAGCCAACCCAGATGTCACTCAAGTTTTTCTATTACTTTGGATAGATAGGGCACTTGAGTTTTGGGTCGTGTCTTTGGCAATTTCATGTTACGGGTGTATTTCGTGTCATTTCCCTGTTCATTTCAGAAACAGGTCAAATCGAGCATGACTAGTTCTCTATTACTTATGATGGCAGGAAACGCGGACCTGAGATCATGTTTTAGGTTGTGTTCGTGTCAAGCATGTCAACCTGAACAATGGTCAAATCCAATACACTCTCCATTTGCCATGTTTGGTTTGCTGGTTTAATTGAATATTCTTCCTCATGGGAATCCAATACACTCACTCTCCAATTGGGAAATGGAATCTCATATTTTCTGAGAATCCATTGGGCGCAAGAGCCAAAAGTTGAAGTTATTACTGACATGACTGCGAGAATCCAATTTCCCTGTGTTTGATTGACACGAGAAAGTGATGCTCGTTAAGATGGCCGACACGAATCAACGGCTATTGTCCATCACCAAAATAGACGGTGACGATCTCCAAGCATATCTTTTCATTGTCTGATTTCACATGCCACCTTGATTGCTCGTGACATTTACCGACTACTTGGTATCTTCTCCAGAAACAAGGAAGCGCCATAGGTTCTCTCTCTCTCTCTCTCTCACACACACACACACACACACACATATATATATATATATATATATATATATATATATATATATATATATATATATATATATATGTGTGTGTGTGTATATATATATATATATATGTGTGTGTGTGTGTGTGTGTGAGATAGAGATTCATACAAACACTCGAGTGCAATGCATTTAACTGACACTATTTGAATTACATTTTTTAGAAGAAAAAAACTGAAGATTCAGATGCAAACTCAACTGGATTTGTTATTGAAAATTTCAAATACATATATATATATATATATATTCGATCTTACAACATATTGCTTCAACTTTGTAAAGGTCTAGGATTTAACAGGCTTATAATATCCTATAATGTATATAAATAGTCAATAATAAGGTACACCGCACAACATCAATATGGATAGTTCTCCGAGAGAAATGCTCTCTTTTTCTCTATATGGAGTTTTTTTAGAGAAATGCCCTCTCTCTTCCTTTATTTATTTATATATATATAGATAGATAGATAGATAGATAGATAGATGTAGATAGATGTATCTTGCTCATTATTGGTGTCCACCCATGTTCAGCTATTGCTTCTAGAGAATATATGAGTGTTAATAACATTACTTTTAGTACATTTTCAAAAATTCTTAAAAAAAATTAAATTACACATATATGAATGTACCTGAGTGAACGTGTCAGAGGTGAACATGATTCGGTATATATATAAATATATAAATATATATATATATGTATATATATATATGTATATATATATATATATATATATATATATATATATATATTCGGTGGTCGGGGCAGACAGACCCAGACCCATTAAGCGAGGACTTAAACTGCCCACATGAATTCTTCCTACTGATGCAGCCTACCGCGTGCCTTGTCCCCCCTTTCTCTATCACAATACTTGATGCTGCTGGACCGCTTTAAATTCAGTCGTTGATCTCCTCTTTCTTATCAACAACCAACATCATACACTTATCGCAGTGCCTTGCATCAATTTTTATACAGGAAAAAAAGAGAATTAAATAAAGAACTTGTTTAATGAGCATATGCAGAAGCAATAAATTTAATTCTAGGAAGTTAAAACCCATCTTTGTCAAATACGGAATCTCCAAATACACAGTTGTCCTTCTTCCTATTTTGGACCATGGTTTGGTTCGGTTTGGTTGTAACAGGAAAAAAGACGAATCTTTCACATACATAAATATACACTAAGGCACACACACATAAATGTGTGTATACATGTATGTATATGTATAATTTTATAACCTATTATACATATAAATCCTCGTAAAATATGGACCCCAGATCTGAATCATCTGATTGCCCTGTTTTTCTTTACCAAACATTAGAAAATTTTCAAGTTTCTTTCCCAAATCCACCTCCCTCTCTACCTCTTCTCATCTGCCAACTCCCTCTCCAATTTCTCCTCCATCTGAATCGTGCAGAGCTCTACTATAAAGCACCGATCAATTCTTGCTACTTATTTTGAGTTATTGTTGAAGCTTAAATGCTAGAAACTGATTTTTTTTTTGTATTAGCTAATGCTATAGCTTTCTAAGATTAGCTATTATAACATAATCTGGATATATTGTTGCTCATATCGATTATTTGTTATATAATATAACCATCATATATTAGCACAATATAAAATGTATAAGACTGTGGTTTGGACCCAAACCAGACCAAAACTTATGATTTGGCTTGGTTTGATTCATTTACTAAATGGTTTGGTTTGATTCTTCATAAATTGAGAATCAATATAATTGGTTTAGTTCAAGCTTGAAGCTGGAACTGAACCAATTCGAATGTTATTTATATAAACAAGTATACTTGTATTTTTTTTATTATAGAAGAACAGTATGTTCGATTATCGACCAATATCTCACGAAGGGTACGGCCATTGATTAATGCAGTTCTCACCATATAATCAATTACATGTGACTCTATCTAACAATCACTCATGCACAAATATGTAGTATCTTTGTGGTAAAATTCACTAAGGTCATCATATGTAAAAAGAAAAGTTTTCATCTACTTTTGAGTTAATAAATTGAATTAATAAGTCATTTTTTTACCGTTACATTTTTTGTTGGTTACGAGACCTCTTATTAGTAATTTTAAGAGAAAATTAATGTACAAGTTTTTTTTTGTTACAAGAGGAGGCCCAAAGCCTTACACACACATTCACCCACTGGGATTCGAACTCCCACTAACGCTCTGGGTGCATTTGTTGTTACTTTGATATATAGATGCTATGAGGATTATTACAAGGTACAACAATAATTTCATTAAATGAGATGTTTCGGACATGATCATCTTGCTCTCATCAGTCAATCGTCAATGTTCCTATCAAAATGAATAGGATGTCTAAGAAATTAAGTTGTCTTTCAATTTGATAAAGATTTACATTAATTTGCACCCAAAGCGTTAGCTCACCGGCAGGGCGCTCTAGCGCCGTTACTGCTAGTGGGGAGTTCGACTCCCAGAGGTGCATGTGTGTGTGAGGCTTTGGGCCTCCTCTTGTAACAAAAAAAAGTGTATACATTAATTTTCTCTTAAAATTACTAATAAGAAGGTCTAGCATTTATCTTAAAATATATGTTCATCTTACCTTTTAAATACGAAATTTATGTGTTGAAACGTACATCTTTCAACTTTCATTTCGTTTACTTTCAAAATAAAAATTTCTTTTATTTAATTTTTAATTTTAATGCAGTGGTCAATATACTTGATTTGTTTTAGTCCATCTAAATGAATGAACAATATATAATGTATTTCAGATATTTGACTACATAATAAAGATTAAGCATAACGTATTTTGTCCGTTGGTAATATCTTCTCTTTTTTTGGTGCTGAAGAGGCAAAGCCAGGTGCACACCCAGGGTGTCAAACTCATGGCCTTCGACTTGTGAGCCAACCCCATAGCTAGGTGAGCTATTGCTCTTGTGCATCAATAATGCTTATTTAAATTATGAATGTCCAATATGCATGCTATTTAGATCAAGAGATTTGGTGCGTTTTAACTTGACAACTTAGAACAAGAAACTACTTTATTTAAGTTGTCAAAGTGTTCAGTAAAAAAAAACTTGAAATATAGGTCATATATATATATATATATATATATATATATATATATATATATATATATATATATATATATATATATATATATATTATACACATATATGTGCCTGGGTTCGGCCTCCCCATTGTAACAAAAGAAAAGAAAATTACACACATATATATAGTGGTATATACTCAATCCAATCCATACTTAAATCTACTCAAACATTTCCACAGATTGAATAATGGAGATGTTTGAGAGGATTTAAGCATGGATGGGGATTGAGCACGGACCCCTCTCTCTCTCTCCATATATATATATATGTGTGTGTGTGTATTGCTCAAATAATTTTGTCTTAAATTGCACTTGATGCCCAATCATGATTTTCCAAATTGTCTTTGCAAATCGCGTTCTATCTTCTATGCTAATGACTTTTAGCTTGTTCCATCCTTTTCAATATATTATGACAGGAAGCCACTCGATCATGATGTACATTATCTTCATAATATAAGTCTTCCCAAATTTTGTCATGCACCCTCTAATGTAGAATAACTCAAATATATCCTTTAAAGTTAGCAACCCCCCTTTTTCTGGTTACAAAGGGGAGGCCGAACATATATGCATGCCCTGCGAATCGAACTCGTTAACTTCAACTTCTGAGTCCACCCCAGGTGAACGTTGTGCTATGTTACCAAATTACTTTTGAGAACAATGTAATAGCCTTTTACATTACGTATTTTTATCATGGGAAAACTTAGTAGACAACCCAGTTTTGGTGAACCACGTTTCTTTTTAATGACGTATGAAACTATCACCATCCTTTTGGGATAATGAGAAAAGTATGTTGATCGTCTAAAAAAGCAAGCTCACCAAACAAGAAAAAATTTAAAAATAATTTTTTTGGATTACATAAAAATTATATTTTGAGTAAAAGTCAAATTTATAGTTTAGTATCATAATATTTATTATTCATAACTCATATATATATAGGAAAACCTGATCTTGTTTGCTTTTGTGTGTGTTATAATTTTAATTTAAAATTTTTAAGGAATTTTGAAAAAGTATGAAAAACAATTGTTATTATACTTGTACCACCCAAGAAAACTCTCTCCTCTCTCTCTCTCTCTCTCTCTCTCTCTCTCTCTCTCTCTCTATATATATATATATATATATATATATATATATATATATATATATATATATATATATATATATATATATATATAACCATGGCATGGGAAAAGGCTTAGTTGTTGTTGTTGTATATATAGAACCGTGAAATTTTAATATCCATTTATAGTATGCTGCGGCTTGTGTAATTTTAGTTATATACAATTTTGTGTCCATTTATCTATGAAAACCATGTCAGCCCAACTCTTTTGAACAGGTATGTAAATTCCTAAATGAAGATTCTGAATTACAAACTAAAATTCTTAATTCAGAAAGCAATTTGTTTTCAGCTTGTGGGTCGGTCTGTGTTTGACCTGTGCTTGGGTTGGCTCAGGTCAAACGTAGCCAAATGAGGCACAAACAACCCCTCTTTGATTCTTCTGGCAAGTTTAACAGCTCAAACCACAAAGAGATTCAAGCACCAGGGACCTCAATCGGCAAACTCGGATGGATATGGGTAGACATGGCAGGTTCCTGTTTCAAGCCACACTAATTCCAATTAAGATACACCAAGTTTCCATCTGTAACCTTGACTTCATGATATCTCCGATAAAAAAGCCAGAAAACGGCATGGTTTTCGGATTAATGAGCACAAGCACGCCGGGGCCGGACCTCCAAAGAGTCTTGACTAGATGACTCTCTTGATCAGAATAAAGACGGACTGGGCTCATGGTTCGGGGCTTTCTTACCATAGTCTACCAGGATCAGGGGAAGAGGGTTTTACAAAGGGTTTAAACTTTAAAGAGTGGTAGCTGGTTATTGGCATGGAAACTCATAGTGCATGCTCTGTTCAAATGAAACTGGAAATAAACTGGATCAAGAACCAGACCTGAAACCATTGCAGAATCAGACCCGGAACTGGAGGGTGCCAGCTTGGTTCCTCCTCCAGCTTTCAGTGGAGCTAGAACAAGCAGTTTGGAACCGCCGGTCACTGTTTCCCGAAACCGGCCAGGTCTACTGCCACCCTACCAGACAATTTATAAATAACCCCATGCTAAGGATAATAAGCAAAGATTTTTCGCCAAATTGAAAAGTACATCAAGCTTCCAACCACTAATGCAGCTAAAGATGAACCAAGAGACCAACCATGCAGAATACATCAATGAAACAGTATCATATACAAGGAAAACCACATTAGATCATCAGCTTCATACACGAACCGGTGAAATGTCAGATACAAAGTTGTCAAAATATGATCCCTTCAATAATATAAATCTTAAAATGATAACTTAAACAATGTGCTAAAAAATATCAACAAAGTTTACACACTACCTGAAAAATTCAAAGACGGAGAAGACATACAACAATCAAAGAGTGTTGAAATGTTCCACATCAAACCAAACAAGATTATGATACACATCTAATTATATCGTGAATCCCCATCATTACGATCTTTTTCGTATATTATCAACCGATACAACTGCCAACCAACGCGAGTACGGTTGCACAGATGCATTTAATCTTCTAGCTACAAGCAAACCAATCCGCTTCTTGATTCAACAAATCTCTGTCGTGGGATAAGAGAATCAAACAAAGAAAGCAAACGAAACAATTATCTGCTACGATAATACCACAGAAAAAGATGAAGAAACATGTGTAAGGAGAAAAGGGTAAATGCAGGATATAGAAAAGCTCACTTCTAGACGAGGAATTGATCAAAACAACACGCATAGCTGCATTGTTTGGAGGAAGTTGAAGCTGCAAGGGGCAAAGCCTCCCATTGATATTACGACTACATAATGTAAAATCATCAAGTTCGGTTTCCTCTTCCACCTTGAGCATTAGTTCCGTGAAATTGGTTCCACTAAACATGAATGATGGCCATTCAGTGGTATCATCCACATCACCGTCTTCATCCCCAAAAGCATAATATATAAGCCTGCCATTAGCCTTTGATGATGGCGATTCTTTCAACGAAGGTGGATGCTGTAAATCAGATTGAACCAACAAAAAATATGAAAAAAGAAAACCATCGATCGATGCCTTTCTATTACACTAAATCTACCAACTTCGATTTCAGAACAAGTAATGCATCTCCAAACACTAAACATCCTTTTAAAGCTTTCGATATCATGACTTCCACCAAGATCATGACTTTCCCATTCTTCCACCTAAAGCATACAATCACAACAACGAACAATCATGATTTTCCATCCACCGATATCTAAATAAGTTATATAAAAGAAGTTGATCAATGGGTGGCAATAACAACAACTACAACAACTAAGCCTTTTCCCATACTAGACGGGGTCGGCTACATTGGATTCTTTGTTTCCACAGATAATGGGTGGCAATCTTACTACAAAATTAACTTGTAACAAAAATCAATTAGAGAACTTTTCCTTTCAAAAATCACTACCAAATACCATCATCTGGTGAAAGTCAATTGGCAAAACTTATCTGTTGTCGAGATACAACTGGAAAGCACACACAATCACATACAGTAGTTGCAGAAAATGCTAAGTCAGGAGGAAGATGGAAAGAGGGAAGACAACAAGGTTTATGTGGTTTATCAAGAGATGCTACTCCATGAGCAGCCCAGGAACAAGATGCACACTGTTCACGGTACAAACAACACAAACTTATCCTCTAGTTCTCGTGTCCAATTCGAGTTGCATCGTGAAATCTTCGTGTCGGGTCACAGTTTGTGTCCAACACAAATTCAAGACACACGAACACTTGTAAAACCAAATCACTACCAACTTACCATCAATAGCATCTGATGAGCGAGGCACTTTGCAAACGAAATGAAGACGGAATTACCACCTCAACCAGTGTTGTTTGTGTATCATTTTTCTCCGTGTGACAGGTATATCGTATCGTAAAATTTTATTTAAAAAAGTTGTTTAAAAAATTAAAATGGATAAAAAATTGCAAATGATTGTTATTAATCAACATAAGTTTGAAATAAAATTATTTCAAAAGGTAGTACATGACTTATTTAAATTATTTAATAAGATATGCATAACAATAAAAATGTAATAGGGACTTTAACATGTAATAACTCTTGCTCTTAGAATTGTAATAGTTAATAAATGTGCTTGAAAACTCTAACACTTTATAACTTCTATCATTCAAACTCTGTAAATATCTTTATAAATAGTAATTGAATACTTAGAAAGTCTCACCTCTTAATTCATATTTATTAGGATTTGTAACTCTTATGCTCTTGGTATCTTGTGTTTTTTATATAGAAGGGTGTATGGCATAATGTACCTGTAGGATACACTCACAATACGGCCCACGTTGGATGATATGAGATGATAAGTTTCACCATACGAGGATAATACCACTCAAACCAACATCATCTAATGACCCTCAAAAGGGAAGCATTTCAATCAAAACCACTGCTAAATTACAACTGCCAACATCTAATGAAACTCAACTGGAAGCCTCATCATTTTAAACTACACCAGCAAATCTATGGATCCCAAATTGGAACCTTTCAATCGACTACCAAATACTGCCGACAAGATCTTATGAAACTCGATGTCACAATCATCAAAACGGCTCAAAAGAAAGAGATATCTCTACCTCTTCTCCATCAAGTGATGATTTGTCTGACGTCTTTGTCTGTAAAGA
The DNA here is from genome assembly GCA_036023115.1 of Brasenia schreberi. Taxonomy (NCBI): domain Eukaryota; kingdom Viridiplantae; phylum Streptophyta; class Magnoliopsida; order Nymphaeales; family Cabombaceae; genus Brasenia; species Brasenia schreberi. The sequence goes on from JAYKKT010000049.1 coordinate 12,405,875, forward strand.
ACCATTGAGATGCGAAGATGACAATGGCGATGGTGGCGGCATTTGAATCTCGACGACGTCGATCTCCCACAGAGCCCAATCTTGCGTGACCGTCCGATTAGGTATATCGTGGGTGATAGTGTTTCTCCACGGCGGTAGGACTCCATTAGCACGCAAATAATCGCCGTAACGGGTCTTGAGCTTCAGACGGGGCTCTTCTTGAATGGGTTCCCAATCGACTGAAGAATCGAGCCGTTCAGGAAGCGTCTGCAAGACCCTCCCTCCCGTTAAAGGGAAAGGCTTGTCTGACGCCATCAGATAGCAGCCATAGCAGCTCTTTAGTCGAATATGGCGGTTGCTGTGTTCGACGAACTCGATCGTCCACCTGGCGTTCTTAGACGCCCCATTTCGATTTTGGCACACCGATTCTTCGTCTTGCTCGGCGTAGAGATATTTCTTGTGGTGACTTCGAAGCCGAACGGCTTTCGCTTGCTTGAATAATTCCATCTCTGACCACCGATAAATCTATTTGCAGAGACGTACTGATGGTGGAAGAATCGGGTGAAATCGCAACATAAACGCGAAAGTCGAAATGATTTTCCAAGTGGGAAGCTACAAAAGAGAATTGGGATTGAACCAACGAAGTAACAGAGGGATACCAATGAGAAATCCACGAAACAACTAACAGAGACGTCAAATCGAGTCAAAACCATGGTCGGATTTGTTCTGAAACAGTCATACAGACGGAGAGAGAAGGGAGCGGGAAGGTGACTTCGCAGCAATTGTTCGAACCGTTTGTGCTTGTTATTCATTTACGATACAAGTGGGCTGACCGCAAAAACCATTTCAAAAGAATTAATCTTCTCTTATGTCAAAACGGGTAGGCTGATGGCATGTTATAATTAGCTAAACCAAATAATTATCCAATGCTAAAATGCCCATCAAGCAAGGTTAGAAAGAAATAAAAAAGATAATTTTACTATATATATATATATATATATATATATATATATATATATATGTATATATATATGTATGTGTATATGTATATGTATATGTATATGTATATATATACATATACATATACATATACATATACACATACATATATATATACATACATATATATATACATACATATATATACATATACATATATACATATATATATGTATATGTATATATATACATATACATATATATATACATACATATATATATATATATATATATATATATATGTATATGTATATATATATATATATATATATATATAGAGAGAGAGAGAGAGAGAGAGAGAGAGAGAGAATTAAAGAAAGGGGTCCATATGTATTGTATAGTGCAGCTGCCATGGCCCTCACCCTCATGTTTTGGGACGAACGTGGGTGGGTTGACACCCAATTCAAAGCCGCTCCGTACAAAATTGTTTAGGGGTGAATCCACCCGACCGGTCCTGTGGATCTTTGGGTCCAAAACACACATCAGGACCTCAATGAACCCGTCCTGTCCCAATCTGACACGCACTATTTATAATTGTTTAATTATAAAAAATAATAAAATAAAATTGAATATATTTACTAAATAAATGTAGTCAAATCTCAAGATTATCTGTTATACTTTAATATGTGTAAGGTTATATACGTGTATATATATATATATATATATATATATATTTGTGTATTAAAAATGGTAGCATATTAAAGAATATATACCCCTAGATTTCTACTGCCGATGCCCATCAAGGATAATTACAATTACAAATAGCTATTCTTGTCATTATGGGAGTTGGTATCATTCGCGATTGTTGATCAAGATTATGAAACACCTAAGATCCTAGAATAGAGAGAGAGAGAGAGAATAGTCCATAACACATTAGTTCATGCTTAAATATACTCAAGAATCTTGATTGAAATTTATAAGAAAAACAATATTTTGGTACTTTTTGTAGGTACAATAAATTGAAGTGGTTTTATTTATTTATTTGACTTAAAAAGATCTCAACCCTTGATCTTCAAGATCGAACAGTTGAAATCTTTAAATGTGCATGAAGTTCTCTCTCTCTCTCTCTATATATATATATATATATATGTATATGTATAAACATGATCAATTCAAATCCGAACCGTGGTTTAAACCAGGTGATGGGAACCTAAACCGACCGGACCCAGAACCACTCAAATCAAAACAAGAATTGTAACGGGAACCGGAATCCTCCTAGTTTGATACGGGTTTCATTTTTTCAGAAACTGAAAATTGCAGTTCTAGTCTTAAATGTCACTATATATAATGTCACTATATATATAGTGACATTTAAGACTAAGTCACTGCATACTGTGACATTTAATGCAAGACCGTTCTGACATTTAAGACAGTTATCATCATTGTCGGTCAAGTCACCGGGTCTTTTAATAAAATAAGATTTAAGTCACGATGACTAACAATTTCATAACAACAATGTCAATTTACTAATATCACTTAGTATTTAATATTATTTTATTTTATTTTTGATTCCGAGTTTGACCCAGAATCAACAGTTCTTGATCAGTAATCGAAAACGGACTAAAGCCCATTTGATTACTGTTCACGGTTTCGAGCAATCCAGAACCGGCCATGTTTATTATACACGCCTTAACGCTAAATGAGATGATCGATCAAATACACCTTGTGCTAATATAAATTAGTCAAATATGAAGCAAGAGAATTGAAGTTCCTAACTTAAAACGTGGGCCGTTTAGGCTAAGATTTTAAAGATAGCTGGAACTTAGTATTAGCCAATACAAACCCGAAAAGCTTATTTATTTATTTATTTTGAATGAGTGAAAAAGACGCGTCTGAAAATGAGCCGTTTTTCTTGGTTTTTGGGTGTCTTTTTCGCCATTTTCTAGCGACAACCAAGGCTGTTTGTGGTCCTCAACCGACCTCATGCATCCCCTATTCCAGCCTAGCCAAACATCGACCACCGGTGACAGTATTTTGGCCAAAAAAATAAAACAAAAAGAAGATTAGAGAAAAGAGGAAATCCCGACACATTTTTCGGGCTCAATCGAGACCAATGAAGGTTCTTGCCTCTCCCTAATACCATGACCCCTGAAAGCCCGATGATCCATCATCATTATGATATGGAACATAGTTAATTTTTGTTTAAAAAGTCAATTTTTGTTTAAAAATTAGACTAAACATGCTAAAGTTTGTTTCTAATGAAAACGACCGATAAATAGCTATTTCTGACCGAATTGAGGCCGTCCACAATCTAAAATTATTCGTCTTGCTAGATTAAATCAAAACATAATGACCCAAAGTGAAATCAACACCTAACAATGGAAGTATGAAAGGGAGAGTGTTTCTTACCAGATTTTGGCCGCTTCCTCGCATGATTCCTCGCTTGATTGAGTTCTCTTGATGCTAAAATGGACATGGGCACCATTGAGTTTAAAAGGAATGTTTTCTGCCACCAATGGAAGTTTCCATTAATGGTGGTAGCTCACCATACTCCAGCAACGCCCTGGCGTTGCTGTTCTTTCTTATTCCGGCCGGATCTGGATCCAGTCCGACCCAATTCATTACAACAACCGTCGAACTAGTCGGGTTTCCGTGCTTTTCTTTGCATACTGATACCTAATAAACACCCCCATTTTTCAACTAAATGTGCTATATGGTTTGACAAGCTTTGGGTAAACCATTGCAAATCTCTAGTTTCGGTTTCTCTAAAATAAGGCACCGGAAGATCGATCCGGTTCTGATATGGTTTGTCTGTTTCGATTCTTATTCTGGTTTGAGTCTTAAACCTTCTTGGAACGAATAAAATAAGCAAGAAATGAGAATCGAACTAAAACTCTAGTTTGTTTTTATTCTTGCTCATATTTTCAGTAAGTATATATATATATATATATATATATATATATATATATATATATATATATATATATATATATATATATATATATATATATATATATATATATATATAATACAGAGACGAGAGCAGTGGTTGCATAATGTTTAAGTTGCATGATCAACAAATGAAAATTTGAATTACATCAAATATAAAATATAAAAATATAAGAATATCTTTAATTCAAATTTTAATTCGAGGTCATTCTCATTGTACGTTACTCTTCGTTACAGTGATATGCTTTTTCTCTTTCTTCTTTTAGCAGATAGCTTGATGGACGAGTGTAGAGGTGCGCGCTGGAAATCGAATGTCCCTGTATGACTTGATCTGCACTCATCCGAGTCTCTCTTTCTGCATGCCCCCATGAAAACCACCACGTACGCACCTTCTCCTCCGCCAGTGCCCTCTCCGTCGTCTTTGCCGGTGAGGGAGAAATGCCTCCGCCTCCTCCGCCGCTGCGCATATGGTCGCCACCTCCGCGAGATCCACGCTCTCATGCTTCGCAGCGGCCTTCGCCATGAAGACGCCTTTGTCGCTGCCCGCCTCCTCGACTCGGTCTCCGCCCGCGACCTCTCTTGCGCGGCCGCGCTCTTCTTCCACCTCCCGTCTCCCAATTCCTTCACCCGGAACGTCCTACTCCGCGCCTATGCCTCCTCTGCCGACTCGAAAAGGGAAGCCATTCTTCTCTACGATGGCATGCTCCGGGACGGTGTTGTCCCGGACAAGTACGCTTTTGCATTCGTCATCAAAGCGTGTGCGATCCACGGGCAGCTTCTCAAGTCGGTGGAATGATGTGGGGGCAGTGAGGAAGATGATAGCAGGCAAAGGAATAAGAAAGCAGCCGGGCTGTAGTTCCATTGAGATGGATGGCATTGTTCATGAGTTTCCATCTGGCGACACATCACACCCACAATCAAGAGAGATATACAAGATGATTGATCACATCGATGATAGATTGAGATCCGTTCGTTATATTCCCGATCGGGCACAGGCGATAATGGTAGACGAGTATGATCCTGTTAAGGAACACTCACTCATGCTCCACAGCGAGAGGCTCGCAATTGCATTTGGACTATTTTGCAGAAAACATGATAATAAACCTATTCGAATCATGAAAAACCTCAGGACGTGTCACGACTGCCACCATGCTGCAAAATTGATCTCCGATCTGTTCAATGTGGAGATCATCATGAGAGACCGTGTCCGATTTCACCATTTCAAGGGGGGATCCTGTTCTTGTATGGACTACTCCTGGTAGTGTCTGACATCCGTCCGATGTCATTAAGTTTGTATCACATGATTCGTTAATCTTGTATAGACGTGAAAAAAAAGATCAATGACTATTCGAAATTAAACTGTTAGTTAGGGTGTCCACGGTTCGGTTCTGTTCAGTTACTAACTTTAACTACAACCAAGCCGCTACTTGAAGTTTCAAGTATCCTAAGAACTACAACTAAGCCGTGGCATGATCAAAATCGAACTGAACTAAATCGATGGTTTCAGTTCTGTTCAGTTTTGAACCAGGATTCTATTTATTTAGGTTAAAAATTATCATAAGCAATACCTTCTAAAAATAGTAATTTAATATCATATAGTCAATTAATGTTATAAAAACAAATACTATACACATCAAGCTAGCCAAAAGACCAAAAAGTTTTATAGATATAAATTCTCTCATTCATCTTTCCTATGTTTTATTCAAACCTTTGAGACCCATTTTATAGATGTGATGAATCCCCGAATCCCCACACTCCCCCTTTCTTTTCAGTACAATACTAAAAGTTTTCTTTATAAAAAAGGTTTTCCCAACAACTCGGTTTGGTTGTCAGTTCAGTTCCAGCACTAGAACATAGTTCTCCTATTAGAATTGAACTAAACCAAACTGTTTGATATTTAGAACCGAACCAAAATGCACGGTTTGGTTCGATTCTAATGGTTTGGTTTGGTTCCAATGGTTTCTTGAACACCCCTAATTACAATCTAGTTTAGTATTTGCATAAAGTAATATACCGAACCCAAAAGTCCCTTGTCCTTATATTTGAGACTCTATCACTAATCGGTAAGGCTTACATTAATGATTTTCACAAAGATACATAATTCATTAAAAAATTTATTTGATTTGGCAAATTCAATGTTGTGGTGTTAACTACCCTTTCTTTTCTTTTCTTTTGTTACAATGGATAAGCCGAGGGCAGGTAAGCACCTCTTGGGAGTCGAACTCATTACCTGTGTCTTGCCTCTTGTGAGTCGAGGGGTCTGCCAAGTGAGCTAATGCGGAGTTCAAGGAGACAAAATTTAAATATGGGGTTAGTGGACAACTTCCAAAGACATAATTTTACATTTGATACGATCAAACTAGACTATCCTCAAATGCATACTACCAAATCTAAATTATCAGATAAGGATTAAGATGAAGAAATTAAGGATTTATTACCACAATCATGCTAATTAATTGGAACTTTACATTTTCATAACGTTTACTCATGCATGTAATCCATTTACTCCACAACAACAACTAAGCCTTTTCCCATACTAGACGGGGTCGGCTAATGTAATCCATTTACTCCAGATAAATAAAATTTTCTCCGCTAAACTATTGGTAGAATCTTATCTGCAAACCAAATTTTACTAATTTCAGTAAAATGCACAGCTTCAAACTTTGTGAATTCTGAACCTGTAAAGGATATTAGAGAAGACTGAATGGATGTACTTGTTCTGCTTTATCATAATCTACATTAAGCTATATTATAGTGATCTTACATTTGAAACGGATTAAGTTTCAATTTCCATTTTAATTGAAATTCCTGCAACAAAGGACACGTGGAGAATTTCCTGATTAATTGAAAGACCGGCAACTATGTAGGACTCTCCGTCTATAAATACGTGGAACAAGTTCACTATCCGCCATTGACAAAGCCAGTGGAGAATTTCTTGTGTAATTGAAAGACCTGCAACAGGAAGGACGTATGTAGGATTCTTCGTTTATAGATACGTGGAACCAAGTTCACTATCCGCCATTGACAAAGCCAGCAATCAGTTTCTCTATGGTTTGCAGGAATCGGGCATCTTCGTGCTCCCTGTTCTGTTAGTTCTCTGCGTTTATGCAGTTTTCAACTTTAATGGATCTGTCATCTTCTTGTGTAGGCTGTTTTATAATCAGTTTTATATTCTGCATCAACTGATCATGTGGGTTCTATCTAGTTTCGTTATACGCATCTCATGTGTTTAATTCCGTCTGAATAAGTTCAATGTTGCGTAGCTTCTGTTTCCTATTTTCGGTTTGCCATCCTTGATGTTTTTAGAGCCTCAGTATTTAGTCCGTTGTCTTTGTTGCTGAAGCATCGACATGTCAGTGTAATTAGGTAACAGTAATTCCAGTTATGTGTTAGTGTGGTTTTCTTATGATTATTAACTGCTGCATAGTTTCTTATGTATTTTTGCTCCCTGAAATTTGTGAGAGTTCCAGTCTCTAAGTTTTGATATTTGATATTCAACATAAATAAGCTATAGTTCTACGTAGTGATTGATATTGTCGGATGTCAATATGTTTGCTCCCTGTTCGGTTAGTTCTCTGCCTGCCTGCAGTTTTCATCTGTAATGGATCTGTCATCTTCTTGTATAGGTTATTCTATTGTCAGTTTTGTTATAGGCATGGTGTCGTGTTTAATCCGTCTGAACAAGTTCAATGTTTCGTAGCTTCAGTTTCCTATTTTCGGATTACCAGTGCTAGGCATCCTTGATGTTTTTAGAGTCTCAGTATTCAGTTCGTTGCCATCATCGATATGTTAGTGTAATTAGGTAACAGTAATTCTGGTTATGTGTTGGTGTAGTTTCCTTGAAGATTATTAGCTGCTGAATAGGTTCTTATTCATCTTTTGCTTCATGAAATTTGTGAGAGTTGCAGTCACTTCTTAGTTTTAATCTTTGATAAGCACTGCAGTAGCTTTATATAGTCTAATATTCAACAGAAACGTGCAAGTTCTACGTAGTGTTTGAAATTAAACTGTTATGATCTAGTATTTACATAAAGTAATAGACTGAATCCAAGAGTCCATTATATGTATGGGGCACTAGTTGTGTTGCCCCTGATTGGAGTGAAGCACTATCAAAATATTGCATCCGTTTTGCTTGTTTCACTATGGCTATCAAGTGAAAGTATGCATCTTATTTTCATATGCATGGCTAGCTGCTGCGATTGCACATAGCTCCTTTGCTAAACAACAACAAGAGAATTTATGAGAAAAAAGAAGAAAGAACTTTCAGAGGACAAAGAGCCATGGCTTCCCTTGCTAAAGGGTGGACTCCAATATCGAACCTTTTTGTTGGTGCTCTGGAGCATGAAGGGTCTGCCAAACTCCAGTTTTTCGATAAAAAAAGAAAGATTATTGACTTTTTTAATTAATTACATTTTAAATATGTAACTGGGTTTTATGTATTTAATAAAAGTGAACCTTTTCTTATTAAAACCCAATTTAGTTGAACAGCCGGATGAGTGTTTTTTTATTTGTTCTATTTCTTAACAAACTTTATTTTGTTTATAAGCTAAAACGCTGGTAAGCTAAAACCCAATTGCATCCGTTTTTGCTTCTATTCCTTGCTTTAAATGCTGGTAATCTAAATTGGATAATTGGTGCCATAAAAATGTATTTGATCCTTTGATAATTTGCATAAAAGTGTTGGAAAGAAACAATAAAGAATGATCTAGTTTATATTGAGGTAACTGCTAGCATGTCACATGATAGGAGAATTCATGTAGCCGACCCCATCTAGTATGGGAAAAGGCTTAGTTGTTGTTGTTGTTGTTGTTTGTAAGCTAAAACGCAAATTCAATTTGTGCTCTTAACTATACTTTCTTTCCTTTGGTTACAACGGGGAGGGCCAAAGCCAGGTATGCACCTCCTGGGAGTCGAATGGGCTACCTGAGTCTTGTGAGTCAAGAGGCCTGCCAGGTGAGCTGAGGCTCGGAGTGCAAGGAGACGTAAAATTTAAATATTGGGCTAGTGGCTGATTTTCAAAAAATAGCTTTACATTTTAGACGATCAAACTAGACTTTCCTGAAGTACATACTACCACACTGCAACATTTATGCTATAAACATCTTCGGTGAAGCTATAGCCATCTTCCAGAACTGCAACATTTAGGCTAGGAAGGCTTTGGACAACCAGAAGAATGTTATCACAGCACAGGGAAGGACTGACCCTAGCCAGCCGTCAGGCTTCTCTATTCAGAATTGCACCATCAAGCCTTCTCCACGGTTCACTGACAACATAACTGATTTCACCGACACATACCTCGGCCAGCCATGGCAGATGTACTGAAGGACGGTTTACATGCAGAGCTACATAGATGGTTCCATCAACCCAGCTGGGTGGCTAGAATGGAACGGTGATTTTGCACTCAGCACCCTCTACTATGGTGAGTTCCAAAATGTTGGTCCAGGTGCAAATACAACTCAACGGGTTAATTGGCCTGGGTTAAGAGTGATGACCACTGTCGATGCTAAGAATTTGCAGTGTCCAATTTCATCCAAGGTGATAGCTGGTTGCCCACAAGGCCGGTGACTTTTGTTTCAGGATTGATTTGACAGTGAACGACCACAATGTCTCTGGACTTCAACGTCACCAGAACAAGAACAAGCTAAGTGGTTCGAAAGCTACCTCCCAAGTAAAACATTCAGTAACATCCAGAAGAGGTCAAAGGAAAAGCTTAAATGAGGCTCGATGTTGGATTTTAGGCCCAATTTGCTCTCACAAAGCAGTAGGTCTCACAATCAATCAAGCAAAGACAGGTTTGTCTAGAAGGAAAAGAGAAACCAATGTAAAAGAGCGACCCACATCCAAAGCAAATGTAGGGACAGTCATCGTAAATCCAGGAAATGTCCAACCCACAACAGTAGAATTGATACCGCAGTTTGAATTTCAGAAGAAACAAATTTTCTATACAAACAAGTAAACTCACGCACGCACTTGGGTAGAAGGTGCCTTGATGGCAGACTCCTGAAACGATGATCAAAACAGTCTACAGCAATTCATAAACTTTGACTCAACCACTGGATCTACTGTAGACATTTCCATACAGGATTCACCAAACAATAGATTGCTTCCACGCTAGAGTACATCGATTAATGAAGGGGACTCATCGAAAAGTTTAAACACAATGCACTATCTGGAAGAAGGGTTGACGCCAGTGTTGGTTACACTTGGATTGACTTCTCTGAACGATTTTGAAACGCCGCCAATTGCAATATTTCCAATCCCTGCCTCCATTGCTTCTCTATCATCTTTTTCCATCTTACTCTCCTCAGAATTGCTGGAATCAGGGGCTTGGCTATGAGATTGAGGTAAACATTGTGCATGAGTTCGGGAATGGAAGCTGGTTTCAGGCTGTGAGCGAAAAGCATGAGGGGGCATGGGTGGCGATGGTTCAAGAAGTCGAGGACCTGCATTAAGCCAGGGGTGAAGCAGCAACTGAGAAGCATTTGGCCGTTTCTCCGGAACAAAGTCCAGTATGGGAATGACAAAATCCGCCATATCATTTGCATCATTTTCACTAAACGAATACTTCTCGACAAGAACTTTGTCCAAAGGCCAGAAACGCAAGCGTCTAATATGTCTCAAGTCCCCATGTCTGTTGAAGAATTCCCGTGAATATCTACCACCTAAAGCGATCTGCAATGGAAAATACCAATTTTTATAAATCACTGCACATAATTCCAAATGTTTATTGTGTTTGTGTTTGTGTTTGTGTGTGTGTTTTAGTACTTGAGTAAACAGGATTCCCTTACTTTGCGAGGCATCATCCCAAGGAGCTCCATCATCAGTGCCAAGTGGTCCTGTAAAAGAACGATGTAACCAAACCCAAGTTGCAAATCTCTATAAAGAAACAGTTCATAAACGTACCAGCATATACAAGATTTAATAATTGTCAACAACAAAGGGATCATAATAGCTAAGACGAACTTGATTGAGTCACATGAACCCACCATAAATTTCTATCGCCATTCTCATTTGACACCCTGAGCACGTCCTCTCTATAGACAAGCCGCAAGTTTTTCCGTTGTTTGTTCACCAGCCTCCTCTATATGACCGAACCAGAGGTTCGGTGCTATACCATCAACGATCCTCTCTAAGATCCCATATAAGCAACCAAAAAATGGTGAAGACAATACATCCTTAGATTTTCGGTCCACAGGGTTGGCACCTAGAGATAGGGTGGCTGGATTAGTAAATGGATCAGCTAGGAGCTTTCCGGCACAGAGGCAGGCAGCACCCTGTTCACGTTATGTTTTTTCGTTCATTGAGGGGACTGTAATGGAACTTTTGCTTGATGCTATTTTTCTCAAAAGAGTTTAAATGTGAGACCCTTGGATCATGTATACCATCCGTCCTTTTCGTACATTGAGGGGGAGTAATGAAACTTTTGCTTGAATAGGCAGCACACATCAAGAATGTGACAGACGGGTGTATCATCCTTTAAAAGTTTTTAGTTGTCATCGAACACCTGATCAATTGCAGGTATTTAGACATCATAAAGTTTCCAGAATCTGCGGATTCTCAACTGTAAAAGCCCAACGGAATCACAGGATATCAAGCACTATTTCCATGGTAAAATTTCAAGGCTCTCCCATTTAAACTTTTTGAGAAAAAGAGCATCAGCATTTATCAAGGTTATAAAATGAGAAGTAAAATAAAAAAGTCCCATAACAAGCTCGAATTCGCAATTGTCAACCACATTTATTTGTGTTTACGGAGTTGAGATTTAGACTTGAGCAATGTACTCTACCAGCGTGGCTCTCCAAGATCAAATGACAACATAAGCAAAAGTTTTTTTTCGGGTGTATGTATGTGAAAATAACTTCAAGAAAGAGGCTTAAGGGATATGGACATTTGGATCTCACCAACAAGACTAAAAAATGGGAAGAGTTAGCTAGGATGGATGATTATACCTATGATCCAGAAATACTTTGTTTTGGCGCAATTTAAGTTTCTGATAATAAACATAACTACTTCGAAGCAAGCTGGCAGTTTGACACCAGGTGACTTTGATTTTCAATGGAGAGATAGTGACCGTTAAATTTTTAAGAGGATTGACATTCAACCAAATTGTTGATAAATTATGTCAAATAACATCAAAATTAATGAAAAATCCTTCTATAGGTTTATTTTGTTTAAAATGCAGGTATCTAAGATTTTCTTATTTTTTTGAGAGAGGGAAGACAATATATGCTCACTTTGGAAATGCAGAAAAATATATATACTAACAAACTGCAAAATCTTAGGGAGATCACGACACTTGGTTAATCTGTGCTCTATTCTTCAGTCTTTTACATTTAAATCTCTCATGCATGCGGCAGAACTACTCCAAGGAGAAAACAAAAGAAAAAGAGAAAATTAGATGCCCTTTGCTCCTCTTGTCATGTGAGAAACAAGAGCAAAGTTCAGTATTTGATAGTTATTTTGGACTTTCGAGCACTAAAAAAACAATTGCAACAACACACATGATGTTCTATAATTTGGCTAGCACACTTGCATTTGCAACATAGGTGAGGAGCCTCAGACAATGTGAAGAAAAGTTATATATCCTATAATCATACTATATGCGATACAAGAAATATGATTTTTATGGATAACATGAATTACCATCACCTGAGAGTATCTCAACAAAAGTATTACAATAATTTATATTGATATTGTGATGACAGTTAACATAAATAAGAGCAATTTATATTGTTCCCCAATATCTTAGCAGAATTATAAAGTTAACACTATCAGATGCAAAACACTTCAAAGTTCAAACACAACATAATCTGCAATACAACCAAATATTGTGTGCATTGTATGATACAGTAAGACATCATGTGAACTGTACTATACGGATCACATCAGAAGCTTCAATGTGAATTTATGTTTTCCAACACCAGAACCAGTGACAATCATGATCTTTAAGACCTACATGTGGCCGTAGGAATCATTCAGACCCCGTCTTGAACTCCCAAAACCAGCCTCCAACTTGTGCTTTGACCCATTCCTACTCTCAACCATGTACCTTTCACCAGCTGTTGTGCCTATAAACCTTAAAACCCAGACTGAAAGGTGGATTTGAAAGTGTCCAGGGTGCCTTTCCTCATCAAATGTGCAATTTAAAACACATCTCCCCTTATTCTAGTTATTCTCTGACCAAGCTTAAACCTTACAAGTAATTTTTACTCTTTCCATCTATTATCTCAACATTTCCCTCAAAGTTTTGGGGGATTTTCTGATTATCAGCTACTGTTATAGTTGATCTACTTATTTTCTACCATTACTACATGCCCACATCTATGTGCACACGTTGATGAATTGTTCGATTATGCATATTCCATGCTCAACATCCAAGGGGCCAGGGTTGCTATCCACCTTGCAGGCTCCTAATTGTTAATTTACAATTATTTTGCACACTAACTTAATAATGATGATGGCTACCACCTTGAAGGCTTCAAGTTAAGTAATTAAGCTTCAGATTGGAGCCTGTGTGTGAATAAGCACCAGATGACTATAGATGAATCATGAAATAGTAACGACCCCAATATCATATATTTGTCTTTTATAAGGCCTACAATATATCACAATGTTCTGTGCTTTCAAAATCATAAGTTTTTCTAGTAATTTATTTAATTACTCTTATTGATTTCCTTTCTAGGCCAACAATCCCGATCAAGATAGGAGTCATCCATTTCAACATTGAGATTAGGAAGTCTGTGGAAACATAATAACAGGTGGAAGAGTTTAGACTACTAAGCTTCACCCTGTTGCTGTGCTGAACAACCAATACGGGCAAACTTTTCACCTTGATAGTAGGGGGAGGTACCACCAGAAATTGGGATTGAAGCTTTTATCATTTCACATTATTCTCTCATGATACGGCTGTCAAGTGCAGTCAGGTTGGCAAGTTATCAACATTACCGGTTAGCCAAATGAGTTGTTTCACCCTATGTCAAGTTGTTTATTGTAATCCATGACCATGTGAGACACAGTGGCATATAAAATATGAGAATATGATAAGCAATAAAAGGAGCAAAAACAAAATGAGTTGGGGAAAATTTATGCAAGCATGGGAATAAGAACGGTTGAAAACTTGAAATACCTCATCTCTGTCAAAATTGTCACCACTGTGAGGATCAAAAAGAACATCCCCTGTTGCAAGCTCAAAACAGATGCACGCAAAGGACCATAGGTCTGCAGAGGTGGAGTATTTGGACCCAAGGAGAACCTCTGGACACCTATATTGCCGCGTCTGAATGTCACTTGTAAACTGCTTGTAAACCCAACAGGCATTTCCAAAATCAACCAATTTGCACTTCAAACTAAGTGATCTCAGAAGCTTTTGTCTTGTAGTGCGACTCCCTCTTCTATGTTTGTGGTGCCTACGCTGTGCTTCCTTTTTATCATTGGAATCCAATGCGCAAGGTTTAGCAGCAGAAGTTTCAGCTATATTTTCTAGATTTCCTCCTTCCCATTTTGAGCTGGACAAGTCTTCAGTAAGATCAGCCTTGCCATCCAATTCTGTCTCTTGGTTGGCCCCACTATCAACACATTCTGGTGCAGCTTTCTTAGCCTTCCTTTTCATCTTCTTCTTCTGGTTCCTTGTCAATAGACCATTTGAGCATTTCACATCTTTTGCAACAGCAGAACTTGCATTTTCTTTGTCGGTGGGAAGTATCAATGGTGTACCTGATTGCGTTGGATCCTTCGATGGATCAATCATGGAAAGTAGTAAAATGTTCTCTGGTTTGAGATCAGTATGTATGATAGAAAGTTGATGATGAAGATAACTCAACCCCACCAAAATATAGCAACAGAGTTCTTTAACCATGTGCAGTGGCACTCCTCTATAATCAGAGTACTTGATGAGTGTCAACAAATTATCCCCCAAATACTCGAAAACCATGCAGACATGCTTCCCATTCGGGCCAGAATGCTCGAAGTGATCCAACAACTTAACAACGCACTTGCTATCATCAGGGTCGCCGTCTGCAATTTCCTTAAGTATCTTGATCTCGTCCCGGGCAGCTTCTGTGTAGTGCTGCGCACTCTTCTGAACTTTCAACGCTACATATCTCTGGAAACACCAAACACCAAAAAATGGGTATCCTTATTTTCTTTTCAAAAGTAACCCAAGAAAAAGAATTCAATCCAAACAGTGGTTCAATCAAAATCTTGAGGCTAACCACACAGAACAAGTAGAAAACCCTTACAAAGATAAATTCTAACTAGCAATTTTTAACGTTTCCCAGGAACCCCCCGACTTTTTAAACCATCTACATCAACCAATTACATATATCCACCGGAAATGATAGTTCGAAAAACTATAATGAAACCGACGACTGGGAACGCCTAAAGCACAAGATATCCAAGTATTGGTTCAAAGCGCACACACACACACAGAGAGAGTACGGACGCTATGGTGGGTGTCCCACGCGAGCCAGACGGTGGAGAAATGGCCCCAGCCGAGCTTGCTCTGCACCACGTACGTTCCTCCCTTGAAGGTGTCCCCGATTCGGATGGCGTGGTATCCTCCCCGCCGGTAGTCCTTCGTCCCCTCGTCCTCCGACGTCGTGTACTCGGTGCTCTCGCTCCTTACTTCCTCCTCCTTCTCCCAATCCGCCATCGCCAGAAGAAAAATGACAAACCCAGACGAAGACGGACAAAATACAGAGAGAAAGAGAGACCCCCACCTAAACGGAGATGAAGGAAAATGGTGGCTCCCCCTCTCTCTCTCTCTCTCTCTCTCGTATGTAAAAAGACGGAAAACCCTAACGAGGGGGAGAGCGAAAGGTGCGTCGTTCTACTGCCTCTAAGAAAGCATGTGTCAAATGTGAATATTAAAACATAAACATAACTCTCTAGGGGCTTTTGGGGTTTAATGTGGTTTCACTGGACCGCTTGTGAAAAGATAAGAGAAAAATAGTTTAAAAAAATCCAAATTGAAAAGATTATTTCTCTCTTGTTCTTACAGTCTGACTCACAAATTTAAAAAGCACTCAAAAAAATTCAAAACGCCTAAAATAGCTACAAACTTACAAGATGAAGGTCTTAAGTTCGACACCCGGGGCATGCATACCTGGCTTCGACCTCCCCACTGTGAAAAAAACGTAGGAGAATTGATTGGCAATCACTTTAAAGGAGGAAGGAGAACTCCCTTAAATTTCGAAGAAGATGAGTAAATCATGATTCTACTTTTGTGATCGAGTTCAATAGTGACTAAGAATCTATGTTTATAGAGGGTCTCTGCAACCACAAACCAGAGCAAACCTCACCAATTATCTTGGTGGATGACTTTACCCAATTAATGCAACACTTGATTAACAGTTACAATACATGAACAATGGAAAGTAACTTAGTTTTGAAAGGAAGTTGTCGGAATGTATTCCTCCGGGAATTCTATCGATCAGTAGCTATCAAAACTTGTAATAGAAAATGAAAAAAATTAGAGCCCTTACTTCTATATTGGATCTTGAGTAGATTCGGAAGCAAGGGAATGTTGAAGGGCATTTAATGTGCCAATAAGGATATGCATCTAAATTTACACTGTACCATCTTAGAGTGTGTGCTCTCAAGATTCAAACACGAACTGAAGAGCACCCGATTCAGTTTCGGTTTCACCTTTTATAAAATTGAGATTGACGGTTTCAAGCCGCTGGCTCCGGTTTCTCTAAAAGTTTTACTTATAATTTTTAAATTTTGTTAATAAATTTACTAGTATTAAGTAGTTTCAGA
>JAYKKT010000049.1:12427500-12532500 GCA_036023115.1 Brasenia schreberi
AGACCAACAGATCCTGACTTTGTCAAAAGAAGCTTGAATATCGATGGTTGGGTAAGAGATGATTAAAGATATCCTGCAGTTATCCTAGTTTCACTTTCTTCTGCCTTCCTTGTATTGAGTTATGCTATCTTAATGTGCTGCAGATGAACACACTGATGAGAGAAAACCGGCTGGAGGAACTCGTCGACAAGTTATGCAGCGACATCGACCCAGATACTGTTGAAGCTGTTCTTGACATTGCAGTGAAGTGTACCGAAGCCAACCCTGCGAATCGTCCTTCGATGAACAGGGTCCTTCAGATGCTTGAAGAAAATGTCATGTCTCCATGTCCAAGTGAACTCTATGAAACTCATTCAGATTGTTAGATTAGACTGGTCTGTTTTGTTTAGTTAGGCATCATCGACATGCAGCAAAGCATGATTACTTCTGTATGTTTCTAGGATACTTACCTAGCACAATTGTGTATGTAAATATTCAAGTATCTTGTAGGGGATGAATTTATGATTCTCATTTGAGTATCCTAGCTGAATATAGGGGAATTTATGATTCTCATTTGAGTATCCTAGCTGAATATGTACATGGAGACATGACAATGTGCTACGATTGTTGCTTGCTCATATCGATGATGCTTGAATATGAGCAGTATCCTAGTTAAATATTGAAGCATCTAAGTCATATCCAGTAGAAAATGGATTTCAATGTGGCTGGTGGAAATCAGTCGGAAAACCGAAACCGGTGTGGGGTTGACTATCTGAATATGAGTTAGATTTCATGTTCTACTGGTTGCTTGCTCGAGCTCTGAACCAAGCACTATCCGAGATGGGGGGGGCTATGTGAGATCGACCAGGACCTTGTCTTTTAGAGGAAAAGCTTGATTTTCTTTCTTTTTTCCTTATTTGACATGGACATGCTGGTCATTCTCATTCTAAACTTTATGCTTATTGAAATCCATTTTCACCAAAATGGCTTAAAGTACCAGAGGTTCAGAACTGCCGACTTTGATGGTCCTAAGGAGATTGTTTGGTGTTTGACAAGATTTTGTATGAGTTCGAATACGATTTTTGAACTGTCAAATCCATTCTGTCTCCATACGCATCTCTAACATTTATTAAATCACTAACCATAAACAGTGGAAAAGTC
Organism: Brasenia schreberi; assembly: GCA_036023115.1. NCBI lineage: Eukaryota > Viridiplantae > Streptophyta > Magnoliopsida > Nymphaeales > Cabombaceae > Brasenia > Brasenia schreberi. The sequence goes on from JAYKKT010000049.1 coordinate 12,428,641, forward strand.
AACAATCGTAGCACATCATCAGAGAGAGAGAGAGAGAGAGAGATTTCTACCTGAATTGGTCTGTAAGCTTGGTGTTGAGCAAACTGGTATGAGGGGGATCGAAGAGTTCCTTCTCCGGATGGCTAACGGGATTCGGTCTTCTCTTCTTGATGCTGACAGTAAAAACTTGAGCTATGCTGGTGAAGGGACTCCCTTCTGGTTTCACCTTCACATAAATCTTACTCTCCCAAAAGAAGAATACACAAGAGAAGAACATAGCAATTGTGGGGATCCCAAAACCCAGAGCCCAGCCGATACTCACTTGGATGTAAACAATTATAGTCAGAGAAAGCATCATCATGCTTGTATAATTGAAAAAGTACCAATTAAAGAAGCTGTCTATGCCTCTTCTTCCGCTCTCAGTGTCAGGATTGAACTGGTCTGCACCAAAAGCTAGGTTGCATGACCTGATCCCCGCCACACCGATGACCAGAAAAGCTAAACCCGCTAGAAGCAAGCCTATTTAAGACGGGTTAGGCGGGGTACACTCTGCACCGTTTAGGCTTGCACAGTGTGGAGGATGCACTTTTGGTATTGCTGCTGTAAGTGTCACAAGAAGCATTCCCTGTTTATTGAATGACAATCATTTTAAGATCAGAAAACGTTCTGTTTCTTAAACATGAAAGCATGCCAAAACCAAACCCAAACCCTCTCGATTTGGTTACACTTCCTCGTTCCATGGAACTAAAACCGACAATTCAAACGGCCCGTTCATCTCCAATTTCACAAGGTTTTTCACATTTTTCTATTTTTTTCTTAGTTCAAACCGAAACCAATAACCAGATCCTCTCGGTTCCTCTTTAATAGTAACCAATGGTTTTGAACTGTCAGTTCCAATTCACTATGAAAACCTAAAGGGTTACCCTTGACACGCGAACTTTAGGTGGGATTTGAATTCCCATCTGTGGAGGTGGGAATTCTATTTATCATTTACAACAACAACTAAGCCTTTTCTCGTACTAAACGGGGTCAGCTACATGGATTATTTGTTTCCACAAATCCCTATCGTGTGCCATGTTAGCAGTTAACTCACAATAAGCTAGATCATTCTTTATTGTTTCTTTCCAACACTTTTGTGGTCGTACTCTAGCTCTTTTAATACTTTCCAAATTTAGTTTTTCATACCTTCTTATGGGTTATTCTTTTGATCTTCTTTCTATATGTTCAAACCATCTTAAACGATATTCTCTCATTTTATCCTCTATTGGTGTCACTGCTAATTTGTTTCTAATAACCTCATTATGTATACAGTCTTTTTTGTATGACCACTCATCTATCTCAACATCTTCATTTCTGTCAGAGACATATTTTGTACATATTGATGATTAATTGCCCAATGATTAATTGTCCAACACTCAGAACCATAAAACATGGTAGGCCTAATTGTTGCTCTATAATATTTACCTTTTAATTTTAATGGTATATTCTTATCACAAATAATACCTGATGCTCCTTTCCATTTTAACCAACTAACATTAATTATATGCGTAACATCTCAATCAATTCTTCCATCACTCTGAAAAATTGACCCTATGTATTTAAAACTTTCCTTTTGATGGATGCAACGTGTGCCAATTTTAATTTTTATGTCCTCTGAAGTAACCAAATGATCAAATCTACATTCCATATATTATGCCTTTGTTCTACTCAGTCATAGGCCTTTGCTTTCTAACGTTTCTCTCCATAGTTCCAATTTTCAATTAGTTTTTTCCTTAGACTCTTCCATGAACATAATGTCATCCGCAAATAACGTACACCATGGTACTTCATCTCGAATATATTTTGTTAACTCGTCAATCACCATTATAAATAAGTATGAACTTAAAGTTGATCCTTGATGTAACCCAATATTAACTTCAAAGAAGTCTGTCATTCCTTCATGAGTCCTCACACATGTTTTTGCACCATCGTACATGTCTCTTATAAGGTTAACGTATGTAAATGAGATACCTCTTTTTTCTAAGATTCTCCAAAGAACCGCCTTCAGTACCATATTGTAAGCTTTTTCTATACCAATAAATATCATGTGAAGATCTTTCTTTTTTTGTCTAAAATGTTTCATAAGACATCTGAAAAGGTGAATCGCTTTAACAGTAGATCTCCCTACCATGGATCCAAATTGGTTATTTGTTATACTTGATACTTGTCTTAACCTACGTTCGATAATTCTTTCCCACAATTTCATAGTATGACTCATTAACTTACCTCGATAATTCATACAATTTTGAATGTCTACCTTGTTCTTATATATGGGTATAAGTGTACTTGCTCTCCGTTCCTTGGGCATTTTTTGGTTTTTCCATATGTCATTAAATAGTCAAGGGCAATTAACCTACGTTCGATAATGTTTTCCCACAATTTCATAGTATGGCTTATTAGCTTGATACATCGATAATTCGCATAATTTTGAATGTCTCCCTTGTTCTTATATATGGGTATAAGTGTACTTGCTCTCCGTTTCTCAGGCATTTTTTGGTTTTTTCATATTTCATTAAATAGTCTTGTGATCTAAGTGATTCCTTTTTCTCATAGTATTTTTCAAACTTTTATAGAAATATTATCTGGTCCTACCGATTTACCACCCTTCATATGTTTAAGAGCCTCTTTGACTTCATTCTTTTGAATACGTCGGTAGAAATTGTTGTTTATATACTTTTCTGATTTGAATAAATCTCCTAAACTAATACTAACATCTTTATTTTCAGTAAAAAGATTATAAAAATAGTTTTTAATCTATTTCTTATATCATCATTTGTCACTAGAATTTTTTCATCCTCGTCTTTTATGTATCTAACATAATTAAGATCTTTAGTTTTCTTATCTCTAGTCCTAGCTATCCTAAAAATATCCTCTTTTGAGTTGAGTTTTTTATGTAAGTCCTCCCAAATTTTAGTTTTTGCTTCACTAACGGCATTTTTCGCTTCCTTCTTTGTTTTCTTATAGGCCTTTAAAGTTTCACTAGTTTTCTTAGCATAATGTAATTTGTAACATGCCCTCTTTGCCTTGATTTTATTTTGTACTACTTCACTCCACCACCAAGCTTCTTTTTGTGGCGGTACACCTCCTTTAGATACCCCTAACACATCTTTCGTCACTTTCCTAATATGTATAGTCATATTGTTCCATGTATCACAGGGTGTACCAACATAATTCCAAACATCTCCTTGAAGGACTTTCTGTTTAAATATATTTTCTTTCTCGCTTTTGAGGTTCCACCATTTAGTCCGAATAGCTCGATGCACTCTTTTCTTCTTTGTCCATTTTTTTATTTGTAAATCCATAACTAAAAGTCGATATTGGGTGGTTAAGCTTTCTCCTAGAATTACTTTGCAATCTTTAAAACACGCTCTATCTTTTTTTTACAAATAAAGTAATCAATTTGTATTTGTTATAAGCCACTCTTATAAGTAATTAAATGTTCATCTCATTTTTTAAAAATTGTATTGACTATAAAGAGATCAAATGCCATAGCAAAATTTAAAATCTCCCTACCTTCCTCATTTATATCCCCAAAACCAAAGTTTCCATGAATCCCTTAATATCCTAATGCCTCTTTACCACCATGTCCGTTTAAATCTCCTCCTAAACAAATCATCCTAATGCCTCTTTGTGGAATCTTTTGAAACATTTTATCTAACTCTTTCCAAAAAGTTGTCTTTATGCTATCTTCTAGTCCTACTTGGGGTGCGTAAGCACAAACTATATTCAAAACCTCTGCTCCTAACACTACTTTCAACATCATGATTCGATCACCATGTTGTTGTATTACACTATTCTTTAAATCTTTATTTATGATAATACCAACTCTATTTCAAGCCTTTTCTTTTCCTCAATACCATAATTTAAAACTTATATCCTCTATCTCTTTTGTTTTTTCTCCAACCCATTTTGTCTCTTGTAAACATAGAATATTAATATTTCTCCGAATCATAGTATCTACCACCTCCATTAGCTTACCGGATAATGTTCCGATATTCTAAGAACCAATATGAATCTTATTATCTAGGACTAGCTTCCTTACCCTCGCATCTATCTATATTCAAAATGTAGAGACTCTCTCTGAAAATTATTCACTATATTAGGGTAGCAATATAGTGGGACTAACTTCTTTACCCACACTCGTCCATGATATAGGAACCCTCTCTGCAATTGATTCACTACATTCGGGCAAAAATGTAATGACCCTTGCTTACTTATTACTGCATTCGGGCTCTGCAGTACATCGCTAGGTGGGGACGTCTCAAAGCAATTTTCATAATCTTTATAATCTATATTATAAAAATTTGACGAAGTTTTACGCTGGCTGTCGGAAGCCTAACACAACCGTCCTCCTTTATTCGGACTTGGGACTGGCAATGCAAGGGTGATTTGATTTATCATTTGTTAAATGAAATACAAAATATTTAAATTTTTAGTTAGTGAGAAAGGAAATGAGCTTCACATGACAGCAGTTTTTTAGCAATTGAAACGTTTCTCGAACATTGATGTCGAGGTCTAATCAATTTGGATCAGAAAACGGATTAGAGTTTTTTAATCTAATTTTTACTATTTTTAAAAATTCACCCCACTCCCTGTGTGTGCGTGGGGTGGGGTCTATCCATATTGTGAGCCCTTTATATTACGGTTTTGAAATATTTTGTTTTTTATAAGACAAATTTTTTTAAAATACCGGAATCAATGGTTTGAAACCGTGAGTTTCAGTTTGGATTGGATCCCGATTTGTTAAAGGATGAAACCGGACTTAAACCGGGTGAATTCTGATTTCGGTTCTGGGTCCAGCCAGTTCCTGGCCCGATTCGGTTTTGATTGGAACCACCAAGCCAGTTAGGGACCGTCTACGTGTACCCACATTGTGGGCCCTTTATATTGTAGTCTTTCTGTTCGTCCCTTCGGTTTCTCTCTCTTTGTATTTATATTTATATATAACTTTTTAACGAGGAGGAATAAATTCTTCCAGAGATTTGACAAGGTTTGCAATGAAGAAACAAGAAAGCATGCGAGAAATTGAAAGGCACATGAAGATCTGTGACCAAGAATTCTGATTTCTTCAGAAGAGAAGAGGCAAATGCAACTCTCTGCATCCCATACCTCGTAAAAGACTGCTTTCTGATTCTCTTTATTAATTACTATTCAAATTGTATATTATAAGTTTCATACATGAGAAGCACCCGAATTCTTGGCCTTCATTTCTGTCTCAGACTGGTCATTATGATCCTCACCCTTATACCTATACCAATTGGCAAAAACAAGAAAATATATGAAATTCACAACACTGCAACAAGCAATCATATAATAGAAGAGGTCTAGCCTTCCATGGTTCAGATTCTCGTTCAGCCAGTTCGCGTGATCGCCATGGCCGGTTGTCTTGTGCACAATGCTCACCATGAAACCGCTCAAGTAATTTGCTGCAGCCATGCCAAGGAAGAGTAAAGAGCCAGCAAGGCTCCTCATGTTTTCCGGAATCTGCTTGTAGTAAAACTCGATCTGACCAACTATGCTGAAGGCCTCAGAGAGTCCGGCAAGGGCATACTGTGGGATGAGCCACAAAGCAGACACCGGTGGAGCTCCACTTGACTGAGCTTGATTCCTCCTCTTCACCTCAACCAGTCCTGGGAAATAATTATATACTTCGTGATATAACCGAAACTTAAATACGGATTAAAACAGATTGCCCAGAGTCCCCTCCCCTCCCTCTCTCTCTCGTCTGTGTATGAGAGAATATTGACCATATACCATTTCATACTGCCCCTCGTGAAAGTTATAACTACTGGGCTTTTCTGATCAATAGAGGGGCTTGTGGTTGTATTATCAAGAAATAATCTTTACCTTACATTTTGGTGTAAAGTGACGATTTTGAATCATTTAAGTGTTCCGAGTGTGCTCCTCAAAGTGTTCGTTTGGGGAAAAGTATTCAGAGTGAGAGTTGGTTTTTGAAACTCCAAAAGAGAGTTGCTCATACATTGAATCCGACGATCTGAAGCATGTCAGTGTGGAATCACGAAGCCTTCTTCCAGATAATTATATTTTGATTATTAGTCGGGAAATCATTTTGTTCATGTGTCTCTACGTGGTAATTAGTAATCAGATCAATGACATCCCTACCTGCGACCACCATGGAGATCAAACCGATCACAAAGCCAATTCCCATGCGTTGGAGTAAGGTGAAGCCTCCGTCATGCTTGGTGACTCTTCGGATGGCCGGCACAACGGCGCGATCATAGAAGGGAAGCCAGAGGGTTAAGGTGAGCATGTTGAAGACGTTGAAGGTGCCGGCCGGTATCTGGAAACGGTTTCCGAGGTGCCTGTCCATTTTCATGGCTTGGAGGAGACCGTAGGTGGTTTGCTGAACTAAGGCTACGTAGTACATTACGCATGCAGCCCAGATTGGTAAAACTCTTAGCAGGCATTTCGCTTCTTCAACCTGTTGAACGCTGCATAATCTCCAAGGATTGTTTGGTAACCCATCGTCATTGAGAGTGTCTTCATGTGTTTTCACTGCGGCCTTATCTAGGAATCTGCATGAAATTCATGTATTTGTCAAAAGGATAATTTACACAGGTCCCCACACATGCATATTAACCATGTGTTGGGGCATTTTCTCATTTCTGTGCGTATATGATATATGCATGCAATGAGTGCTTCTGAAGTTCAAAAATCAATTCTTCTGTATATGGTTCTCACATGCGCAAAGCTAATTTGTACATCAGTTCTCAGTGACATAGCGTGTGTGTGTGAGAGAGAGAGACAGAGGACGTTCTACCTGAATTGATCAGTATGGTGAAGCTTGGAGTTGAGCAAACTGGTGTGTGGAGGATCAAAGAGTTCCTTATCTGGATGGCTCACTGGCTTTAACCTTCTCTTCTTGATGCTAACAGTAAAAACTTGAGCTACGCTGGTAAAGGGGCTCCCTTCTGGCTTCACCTTCACATAAATCTTGTTTCCCCAAAAGAAAAATACACAAGAGAAAAACATAGCAATTGTGGGGATGCCAAGACCCAAGGCCCAGCTAATGCTCACTTGAATGTAAACAATGACTGTTAGAGACACCATCATCATGGATGTAAATGTGAAGAAGTACCAATTGAAGAAGCTATTGATGCCCCTTCTACCACTTTCAGTGTTTGGATTGAACTGGTCTGCACCGAACGCTAGGTTGCAGGATCGAATCCCACCGGAACCTATGACTAGAAAAGCGAACCCACCGATCAGCAAGCCCACCTGAGATGGGTTTGGTCCAATGCACTCAGTCCTGTTTGGGCTTGCACAATGTGGGGGGTGCATCTTTGGTATTGCTGCAGTGAGTGTCACTAGAAGCATTCCCTGTTTGTCAAAACACAGACAGACGTGAATCCTTTATGAAGCACATCATTTCCTCATAAACAAGAAGGTCGTTTGGGCCTCAATGTCATCATGCATGCATGGAAAAATCTTTTAAAAATTCCCCAACCATTGAAGCATGCAAGAGAGGTGGTAACCATGCAGAAAAATTGACTGAATAGTTTTGTGGCCAAACCTTTTATAAGCATATAACTCTTGGTTAGTGTGCAAAAGTAAATGGTATTTCTAAAAAAAGTGAGGCCAATGGAAATTAAATTTTAAAATTAGGCTCAGTTTGGGATACCCCAAAAGATCACCCCTAAATTGGAATTTCTCAAAACAACGAGAAAATTCAAAATGGTCTCCCACGTGAATATTGAGTAGAAATATAAAATCATTATACACAGTGTTCAATTTATTTAGAACAAGAGCCATAGACAAAATAGAAACATGGATGACATTATTATGTGGGTAAGCTAGGGGTCAAAAGGACATTTTTTTCTTTTAATTCCTTTTGAGAGAGGGATAGTGTCAAGAGGAATTGAAGGAAATCAGGGGCCCTTTGTATTATGAAGCACTTTTTTTTTAAATGACAAGAAACCCTCTTCCTGGTAGAGAACACAACCATGTGATTCTACGTTTGTGACCTAATAAAGCTAAGTTAAACCCTCATGTCTGGACTCGTATGCCTTGGAGTTTGATGTCCCTTTTCTCGACCCAATCTACCTCATGGCCGGTTGGGAACCATGGTTCGAACCGGAACAAAATCGACTTCAAAACCGCACGAAACTAGAACCGTCGGTTACAATTCATGGGTTTCAAAAAACGGCCCAAAACTGAAACTGTGGTTTGGAGTTCCACTCTTAGGAGAGCCTCCCACACCACGTTTCAATTCCGTTGTGTTTCGACGAGAAAAGCTTTAAATCTCTTTTTAGAACTTCACGAGTGTTTAGCTCAACGGCAGGGAGTTTGCTCAACGGCACGGAACTCTCAGTGGATGCCGGACCTTGTTATGTAAAAAAAAATTTCAAAAGCTTTTCAGCGGTTTCAAGATGGTTTCAGAACTGGAATCAGAACCCTCTCAAAACCGACTATTCTAAAACCCGGCTAGGGGTCGATTCTGTTACAATTAAGAACTTGAGCAGAGATGAAAGTGAGATTTGAGATTATTGGCTCCCAAGTACATCTTTCTCTCACTATATATATATAATGGCATTCAATAGGTGGCTTCATTTATGGAACCGGGCTGCAGCCTACAGTATCATTAAGTGGTAGGGCTTCATTTATGGAACAGAGCTGCAGACTACAGTAACAGATGTTTAATTGCATTAAAATTTGTTGTATAAGTAGATTCTTGGAAAGAAAAGTTTTGGGTGGGGTAATGAGATTATGTACTACTCTATTGAATTAGAAATGCACAAGAAAAATTGAGTAGTTGGCAGCTACCAGCAGAGAAGCTATGCAGGCATATGCCAACGTCGTGTAGCGGCCAAGGTAGGAATCAGAGAGGAAAGCACCGAACACCGGCGTGAGGTTGGCGGTACCGGAAAATATATTGAGGAAGACGGCTGCATCAACTTGCTTCATATTGAAAACTGTAGTGAGGTATACTATCATATTTGCAAGCATACCTGTAGTCCCTAACTTCTCAAACGTCTCATTCCCTGTTTATCAGCAGAATCACCAGCCATACGTCATATAACTAAGCTAAATTACAGTTCAGGAATCTAAGAGGCTAAATACATTTTCAGAGATTAATTCAACACATATTTCATTGTATATGGAATATAATCACAAATATATCATGGATTCTGTCTTCTTTGTACAAGCTGATGCTTCTGTGGGTGAAAATCCTACCTTGAGGTTTTATGCTGCTGCGGGCAGCACTAAGTGTCGACAACCTTGTAGGGTTTCTTCGAGTTACAATTTTTACGCAAAAATGAAAGTGTATATACCTATGACATAAGGCATGGCTTTCCATCCTCTGTGTTTTGTGACCTTGGTATCATCAGCTTTCTCCATCTTTTCCATCACTGTAAGAGAAATATCCTCCTTAGAGAGAGAAATATGTTGCTAGATCTCCTTGTGAACCTGATGGACTCTTTGTGGTCTTGTGTTTATAGATCACTGGAGATGATTCGTCAACAGAGCTTGAAATATGTGTGTGTGAGAGAGAGGGAGAGACTTTTCCATACTCAGAGGAGTGGTAAGTTTCGCAATAAATGTAGTGGATGCCACAGCTCATAATTGAGACCAGATAGATGCACCAAGAGCAAGACTGCCTTGGCAACTCTTAATGGTTAGAAATGAAGTGATGAGAGGCTGGTGTCAAAGGTCAAGTAATATTTATTGCGGCGTTACAATGTTGTGAAAGGTGGTTTGGCAAGAAACCACAAAGATTCTCTCATAAATCACCACATCGGAAAAGTTTGAAGTGAAGAACTGGGTGAAATTTTATATTTTGGAAAGTCGACACTGTCACTGTAATAAACAATGGGACACACTGATCCATGCTCTAATATAGTTAAAGATCAAAATTTTAAATTCAAAAGTAAAAAGTATCGTGTACAAGAAATTTACTTTAAAAAATTAGTAACATAATTTTTCAATCGATCTCGGCGATCGAACAATTTAAAGCCTTAAGTATATATATAAAATGATTGGATCTTTCTTACCACACCTTATTCATGTCCAATTATTATTTTTGAGGAGCATGACTGCAGTAACATTACCTCTCATACATTTTCAAAAACTCTTAAAAATTTTAAATTACACTTTTACCAACAAAAAGAAATAAGTGAATATGTCAAAAGTAGGTAGGATCAGTTTATATATAAAGAGAGAATGATATATACTAGTACACTAATAAATCTAAATAAATCTTAACCATGAGTCTTTAGGGATCAATGGTTGAAATTTTAATTTAAAAAACAATATATGTATTACGTACTTTATTTACATAAGTACTTTTTAAATTCAAATTTCAACATCATTAATGATGCAAGATTGAGTTTTGTTTGAAAAATATGCTAATATATATATCAATCTCTCTCTCTCTATATATATGTGTGTGTGTGTGTGCACGCGCAATGGAAGAGCCCGTTCAATATGAAGACAACAGGCAGTGTGCCTTATCTTTGGTGTAGAACTAACAAGAAGTCATCAAGGGTCAGACAAATGGTCAAGAGTTTACCTATCAATAATCAGATCCGTTGCACTAGTGTTGGTATGATTTCATCATACGTATACGTCAAACCCCATCTTGATAATAATGTAAAATAAAATAAATTTGATCAACAATTCACATAATATATGTATCAACAAATTAAACTTTTTATATTCCGAATTTTAACACAAGAAAATTGCATGTCGAAATAAGACTTAGTCATAGGCAAGGACTCTTGTTCTACATTGCCCGACCAATGCTTGGTTGGTTCAAATGGTTCAGCATTAGTTCCATCAAGCAAAGAGCTGATTTCGAGTCTTGTGAATGAAGAAAACCAGTGTTGGGAGAGCTTCAACCCTATTGTGGGCTGACCCGATTCGAACTGAATTAGTCAGGGTCCTTGTGGGCTTCTGGATACTGGTGGTTAAAAACAAAAAGAAGGCTTACACTACCCATTGAGTTTATGTTTTCTTATTTTTACCAAAAAGAAATTGAACTTTTCATTGATGTGGGAAATGTGCTCGGAGTATTTGAAAGATTGAGAATTCAATTATGGTTGCAGCTCGGAAGGCAACCCGGATTCGATTTTCCTCGAAGTCACTCCAATCCAAATGCACCCGAATAAGGCCCGTAACTGAAAGCCAACTCTCAATTAAAGAAAATTACATTTTTCATTTTCTAATATTTCCAAGAATTTTAGGCAAAAATGGCAAAGACTGGTTGCCCACACGTCAGTTTGTATATCTCCACTTTGAATTAGTAATTGGATTGATCACACAACTCAGTCTTCCTCTTTCAGTTTTGGACCTTTTCTTGGTGGGTAGTGCATCAATTTGGGCCATTAGCAAAAGAGAAGAAACATAGAATTGGGCGCACTGTTTCAAAAGTAGTGTGGCACTGAACAGATTTAGTCTAAGATTATGCACCCTTTCATATTCGATCCCATTGATAATGCACCATTGTGCATTTTTTTATTGGAAACAGTCTTATTCGGAACCGAATCAAATCAGCCAGACCGATACCGGCTCAAATCTAATTGGTCAATTCTTAACTCGATGCGAGCCGGCTCAAGTTGGGTAGTCACAATAAACCAACTTTGTATTGAATTGACCAGAATCAATCTAGTTCAGGCTTCAATCAGCCATTTTCAAATTCTTTTCAGTTTAATGTTTTGTGTATCTGAAAATTGTTTGAAAACTAATAAACTATTGATTTGGACCGGCTCGGCAGATATCCTGAATCATTTTGGAAAATGATTTGATTTACAAAGGGATTTATTGTTGGAACTTGTCATAGACAAGGGGTCATTTTCTGGAGACAAAATAAGAAAAAGGGGAGACCCAAATTTCTGAAGATGCGTGTCTGAATCAGAGACCATGTTGTTTTCTTCCTCGATCTTCAACGCACATGGTGAACATCAGATAAGGCTTTTCTGGTCGTTTAAATGGCATAGCTTGGGGCCCCATAAGAAATGGCTGGTCCTTCCTCAGTTGCTTCTATGAATCAATTGTTGTAGGTTTCAAAGCTGCCTGGTTAAGTATTGCACACACACAACACATTGTATATATACATATGTATGTATTATATATAAACATATACAAATATATATGTGTGTATAAAAAAGGAACACGGATTTGGGCCTGTGGAATCTGTATCAGAACCCATTTAAACAAATAGTATAAATCTAGATCTTTTAACTGGATCTAGATGGAACCAAAATGGATCCAGATTTAGTTTGCAGGGTATTTCAGACCGTTTAAAGTTTGATTTGCACACTATTTGAACCATGAATTCATAATCGAATTTAGAATATTGATATTATATTTTTATCATGATTTAAAGAATAAATTAATGTAATTTAAAGGGATAAACATAATGGGATTTGGATTCATATAAAAACTATAGGTAGGTGGATGTGTTCTCTCTCTAGATGAATGTTAGAAATAGTTTCATTTGCTTTAAATGATGTATGAGATTATAAAAGTTTGTTAATCCTTTGAAATGATTATATATATGTTTACTGGTACGACTAAAAATAGATTATTACTTGCATTGATGCAGTTTGTGAGTATGTTTGTGAGTAAGCAAAATATTATCTTGTATGGATCTACTTTCTGTGGCAGCGTGACATCGTAAGAGAGAGAGAGAGTCCTTCATCTTCAGCTACCATTAAGAGCACAGTGGTGTCTCGTATAAAGGTCATCGGCATTATTGAAACACCAAGTCGCCAAGTTAGATACTCGTTAGGTGTCAATCAACATTCTAAAACACGCACGGACGTCCATTTTATGTTATTTCTAGATATTGTTGAAGTTCGTCTTCGTATGGCTATCATGATAATCTACAGGCCTTTATCTCGTGCTACCCTTTAAGGCCAGGCCAGATCGTTTCATACAAAAGATGATCAACATGAATGTAAAGCCAGGACATCCAATTGGATACTTGTTAGCTGTTGAAAATTATACCAACATTTTAAAATTTAAGTTTACTGAGTTCTTTCATCATCAACCATTGAGGTTGATGCAGCAATTCACGTCTCGATTCAAATAATTAATCAAAATCAAGTTATAGTTGCTCGTATTTAACTTATAAAAGCAAAATCATGTTTTATCATTTTGCACATTTTTGAGTATTTTTTTAAAATTGGTTATCATATGATTTCTCGCACCTTTTCATGGTGCTCACCAAATGCCTTTCTAAATGTCCAAGTCACTTCGAGGATGCCTCTCTCTTGATATCCTTTGGTGTTATACCTATACCTTTTTGTAATCTCTTTATGTGTGAATCCTTTCTCGTGCAACTACACATCCATCTCAACATCTTCTCATTTCCAAGATTCAACTTTATAAATATGGTCCAAAATGTAAAAAAAACTATTTCTAATAAGCTACATACTATTCCTAATATAGAAGGATGTGAGGGCTAAATGGTACTAGGATCCATGACTCCTCCTTGGTCTCTTGGCTAGAGAATGAAGTATCATAAATAGACCATAATATAACATATTGAGGTACAGAAGTTCATGTTTCTGTTGTACAACAACAACAACAAAGCCTTTTCCCATGCTAGATGGGGTTGGCTACATAGATTCTTTGTTTTCACAACAAGTTTATGCTTCCATTGTATTAATAAAAATTACGAGTTTTGTATTGTAGGCATTCGTTGAAAGATGGGTTAATACGGAGTGCTAATGCCGATCACCAGAACTCGCCTAATGGCATACTGAACATTCATCCCATCCTAAACATTTTCTAGATCAACCACTAGATTTTTATACAAGATGGAAGAACATCATCAAGCCTTGGTGTTGAGCATGCAACCCAAGTTGGGAGTTCGATTCCCAAAGTGTGCATGTATGCCTGTGTGTAGGGCAGGGCCCTCCGGTTGTAACCATGGAAAAGAAAGGCATGATGTTCATTGTACTTTAGGCCAGTCTATCCAGACCACATAAAGATTTCTCATTCTGGCTTTGTTATTTTAGCTTGAAATATGATTGCCATTGTGAACAAAAGCAAGTTCTCTTCCCAATCTAAGTATTTGCTGGAAAATTCTCAAGGAGAAAAATAGATGCACGGAAGTAAACTAAGGGTCTTCCTCATTACCTTTCAGTCAAATAGTAGCTCTTTTATTATGTTCACTGTCACCGTATTCAAGCCCCACAAGTCTTTTGGTAAGTACGTTAACCAACAAACTATCACGTCTACAGGTCAACCAAAAGCAGCAGCTGGTCTAGAATTTTTTTTTGTTGGGGGGGGGTGGGGGGGGGGGGGGGGGTAGGTAAATTTAATAGCCCATGGTTGATGCTGTGGACTATGGGTGGCAATTTTGGATCTGCCAACCCGATGGGATTTGATTTGAATCCAAGGGTTATAAAGGATTCAATCAATCTGGGTTCTCAACATACCTATATTTATTTAAATATTATATATCAGTTTTATACATTAATATAGTTCAGGTTGGGTATGCATCAGGGTACTTCTTATCCCATACCAAGTCAAAGATGAAACACCCTGAGCCCGATCAAATAGGGTGATCACCGCCTCTTAGAGTTAGATCGGGTCATGTCTCCATGGGTAGGGTTAATATTATCATTCCTAAATAATATAATATGCCAATAACCCTTATATACATATATGTATATATATATATAGAGAGAGAGAGAGAGTAGTAGATAAATAATGTTTCACTTAAATGATTTCATTAAAACATCTTTTCTCTTGTCAATCTTCTGTTTGGAGACAACGGGGCACTATTTGCTCCAACTCTGCACCATTCTTTTCTCTTGCCGCTCCTGAGCCTCCGGCCAGTTCGTGCCCAATCTCACGAGATAATGCATCTGAAAAATTTGCAACTCTCCGATAGAGGGTTACATTCAATGAGTAAAAGATTTGTGAAAAAAAATAGAGTGACAGGTGTGATTCAAATTACCTTCAATGATGAGGGCCAAGCATAAACCGAAGCAAATCCAAACGAGAGAAGAGCGAGGCGGAGCAGCCATTCATGATTTATCCACCTGATTCTGTGGGATAGGTCAGGACGATGATATATGGTATTTATAGTTGAAAGAAAGATGGATTAAATGAAATTTTTGGGTTCTACAACAACAACTAAGCCTTTTCTCATATTAGATGGAATCAGCTACATGGATTCTTTGTTTCCACAAATTTTTATCATGTGTCGTGTTAGCAGTTAACTAGATTATTCTTTATTGTTATTTCCAACACTTTTGTGATCATCTTCTACCTCTTTTAATACTTTCAAAATCTAGTTTTCCGTACCTTCTTTCAAGGACTTATTTTGGTCTTCTTTTTATATGCTCAAACCATCTTAAATGATATATTTTGGGTTCAAATCTAGATCATTATGGGATGAGCATCATTGTTGCCATTGGTTGTGACCCAAAGTATGGCCGATCGCAACTACCCTACAATGCTTGAAAGAGCGCCACAACATTTTGAAGGAAGCATGCACCTCATTGGACCATGCCCTTATCAAAATTAAAAACAAGTTGGAGAGATGATATGTGTAGGACACAAACAAGAACAACAACAACAACTAAGTCGTATCTCATACTAGATAGAGTTGGCTACATGGGTTTCTATATTTTCATAGAGCTTGATTTTGTACCTAACTTAACATAAGAAAGATCATTCTTTATTGTTTCTTTCAAAGTTGTTCTCTTCTTTACGTTTTCACGATTTAGTTTCTCACAATTTTGTGGTCTCCTTTCAAAACTAGATTGTACAGGACATCCCTCCAAGTTAGTTGACAAAAATTTCAGTTACAAAACGTACAAAAAGACACCATACAAGAGTGAATAGCCTCAAAGAAGGGTAAGTGTGATGGAACCAACCAGATCAAATCAGGAAGCTTCTGTGGATTCGGTGTCCATTCTTTGTCATGTAAATGAACTGGATTCAAATTATCAAATGATTGGTTCGGATCTTGAGATGTGCATTTTCTTTCTATATTTGGAACCAAGTTGGAGTTTGAACTAATAAGTTTGATGGATATTGGACCAAATTAAATTCATCAGCAAGCTCTTCGGCATCTGTAAAACATTGTTTCCTACCTGTGATCGATTCTAATTGGCCACTATTTTCTATTCTACAATCTAAGTCTCTATCTGGAAGATTGCATGAACAAAATATATATATATATATATATAAGAAAATTGAGAGTTGCTAGACACCTTCCTAGACGATTTGTGTTGTTTGAGCGATCGCATGTACAACGTAAATGGAGCCACCCATTAACATCCACATAATATATATATATATAAGAAAATTGAGAGTTGCTAGACACCTTCCTAGACGATTTGTGTTGTTTGAGCGATCGCATGTACAACGTAAATGGAGCCACCCATTAACATCCACATAAGCTTGCTTGAAAGCTCATATCCTATCAATTATTTTGAGACAAACATGAAGTTCAGGGTTGAAACCGGGACACGCCTCTGGCATTCAACTTTAACGTAAGCAACAACTTTTTTGCCCAAACAACCAACCCGGGTGCTTCGCGGCTTGTTAATACACTCAACATCTTGTTCATGTTCAACCTGTTAGCTTCTTTCAGCTGACACGAATGTGAGTTGAGCCAAGCCGAGTAGGGTGCGTTGAAAACGAGACTCATCAGAGTTTAGACGTCCAATTCTGGTTTGCTCGAAACCTGGAACTGGAATAGGATTGTTCCGAGACCGATTTCAGTTTCAAAATAATCTTGAAACAGATTGTTTTAGATCCAGCTTTATTAAACTTTTTTATATTTATTTTTTTTTAAAATCATCTTTTTAATTGGACCCGCTAACAGCAGGTTGTTGATTTCAAAGAAGTTCCTTTTTTTAATTATTAAAGGCAATGAGTGCCGCCAAGGAGTGTTAGGGATAGACCCATCTCATTTTGGGTAAACTGGAACCGACGGTTCTGGGTTTTTTTCAAAACCTGAAACCATAACCAAAGTGGTTAGAGGCCTATTACGGTTTCAAACCGTCGGTTCCAGGTTTCTCGAAACCTAAAATCCAAACTGCCTTGAAACCGATTAAAATTTATTTTTTTGAAAAACACAATTGGGGTCAGTTATACCGGGGAGGTCCCAGTTCAGTCAATTCGGTTATCACAGGTTCCATGGGCGATGTGGTTCCAGTTTGAATTGGTGGGCTGGTTTCGAACCAGCCTATCTGTCAAAGTTAAATATGTACATTTTTTACCCATATTTAAGTAGAAAAATCCATTTTCTTGATTAGAAATCAAGTCAAAATTTCGCACTTTACATAGACTTGAAAACATTTGTTCATTTGAATGCCCACCCACTTCTTTGAGGCTATTCGCTCTTCAACCTTTAAAAAAATGTGAGAAAAGAGAGATGATTTCTGTAGGATATGTTTATCTCATAGTAGATGGAGTCGGCTACATACGTGCTTTTGTTTTTATAGAACTCGATAATGTGTCATGCTAATAGTTAAATCAATATAAGTTGAATCATTCTTTATTGTTTTAGGATTGTTTTGTTGTGGAGTTGTGGAGTTGTGGAGTTGGGTTGTTAGATGAACATTTGGTTTCCCATGTTGGTGTGCGTTGGGTTGTGACCCCTGGTGGAGGAGTGGCAGTGGTCAGGGTATGGTGGTGGGTCGACAAGCGGGTGGTGGCTTTGCTTTTCTCAATGCTTTTGTGATCTTCGCCTTTCTTTTTTTATATTTATATCATTTAGTTTATCACAATTTGTGATCTCCTTCTAACTAGAGGATATAGGACATGCCTCCAACTTAGTTAATATCAGCATGTATATAGTAGCTACAAATTAGGTCAAAACCTACAAAAATGCACCATACAAGAGCGAATAGCCTCAAAGAAGTGTTAGTGTGATGGAACCAACCAGCTCAAATCAGGAAGTTTCTGTGGATTCGGTATCCATTCTTTAGCATGTAAATGAGCTGATTTCAAACTATGGATCTTCAAATGATTGGTTCGGATCTTGAAATGTGTATTTTCTTTCTATTTAGAACCAAGTTGGAGTTTGAACTGATAAGTTTGATTAATAACGGACCAAACTAAATTTATCGGCATGCTCTCCGGCATCTGTAAGACGTTGTTTTCTACCTGTGATCGATTCTAACTGGACACTAATTTCTAATCCACAATATAAACAAGGCTCATGTGGCTGTAGTTTAGTGGTAAGAATTCCACGTTGTGGCCGTGGAGACCTGGGCTCGAATCCCAGCAGCCACAATTTGATATACGAGAATTGGACTTTGATTTTTGATACTCGCAGTTTCAAGTTCCATTGTACATCAAGAACTGCGGGTTTTAACGATCTGAACACAATTAGATGTGTATCTTAAAACTTATTAACAAAAGTTGGTCATGACATTTGAACACATTTGGACCTGCTGTTTGATGTCAATACTTCATGATTCAAATAAGTAAATCAATTAGAATTGTCTGTTGGTTATGTATTCGTGTCCAAGTACGTATTGGCCGTAGAGAACTGGGCTTGAATCCCAGTTGCCGCAATTTACTTTTTTTTTCCTTTTCTATTAATGGGTGTGAATGTGTTATTGACATTGGTATTGCTGAGTTCACCATGCCCTCCAATTTTATACAACTTTCCAAATATTTCAGTTGATTCGCGTGAATTTGGCCATGCAGATGTGATCCGTGTTTTTTGTCATGAAAATGCATTCCAAAAGACATGCTTTCATGCACGTAAAGCATGAATTATTGGACTAACTAGAAATATAAAGTGATACGCACACCCAAACTCACTATAAACCCAACCTAGACATCTCTCTCTATATATATATATACACACGCATATATGAAAACCATATCATGCCCATATGTGACATGTCTACCCATTGCTTTTGAGATAGTATGAGTGTAATTTAAAAATTTTAAACGGGTTTTGAAAAGTATAAATATATATATTTATATATGTATATGCATATATACATATCCATATATAAGTATGTATATATGCATATACATATATGTATATGTATATATACATGTATATAGTGTATATATATACATATATACATGCACACACAAACATATATAGAGAGAGAGAATTCAGCCATAAAAAGTAAACCGAATAACAGAACCAAAGCAAAGTATTCAGTTTGATTTCCTATACAATTTGGTTTAGATTCAGTTTTCAAATTTCAAGCAATTTCGGTTATAGGTTATTTCAGTTCGGTTCGGTTATTGAACGGAACTGAAGTATTCAGTTCAATTACCTATACAATTCGGTTTAGATTCAGTTTCCAAATTTCAAGAAATTTCAGTTATAGGTTATTTCGGTTTGGTTCTGTTATTGAACGGAACCGACCATTGCACACACCTAGCAGGTAGAGGTTGCCATCTCCCCTTGGATTCATATCGGATCTGGTATCAGATATATCCGATACCATTGCCATATCTAATGAAACTTGCGGCGCTGAACCAGATAGGTCTAACGGAAATTGTAACCCGAACTACTGTGGACTCTCACCGACCTTAGAGTCCGCGCCTAAATTTGAACTGCTTGTCGATCTGAGTTGCGAAATTTAAGATGAAGTTTCTTAAAGAGTGCTCTCTCTCTCTCTCTGAGTCGAAGAGGAACGATTCCTTCGATTTATATGTTTTATCGCACTAATGTCAAGATTTAGATTACAGAAGGTTCTTTCGTTCATCTTTATTCAAGTGCTTGAATGAATATGGGTTTAGCTTCCTTTATATTATAAACCAGCTCGTTACATTTTAAAGAATGAAGTAGAACATGATGTAACTTTCATCAAACGAATTCTTTTTTATTTGATTTTCAATTAACTATTTAACAACCTTTATATTATAAAGGACATTTTTATCCAATAAAGGCATGTTCTTAGCAATGTAGTTTGTTTTCATATCTGATGTTTGTGATGTTTGGCAATTAAAGCATGGGCAGCATGATGAGATTGCTGTAATTCCTTCCCATCTGTAAACGAATTGTTGGCAGAAGATGCCCGTTTTGATGTGAAGATATGATTTCTCTAAACTAGAATAATAAGATGAATCCTCCATGTAAATTTTCTCGTTTAACAGTGTTGGCTGGGCATTTAGAAGCTTGAAGATGATGGGAATTATATAAAAGTTCCAATTTATCTGTGTATCCACCATTTCCACCGACCTAGCTACATCATCATAGCAGGTACTGCAAAGGACCCAATCTATACTGATCTAATCAAGTTGCTAGTACCAAAATAGCACCATTGACCAACTTTCTGATTTTTGTTCTTTTGTTTCATTTTAGTAAAAGGTCAAATTGGCCAAGTTTCAAACCAAAAAGATTTCTTTTTTTATGATAAACAAGTGGAGCCGGTATTGAATTGTTCGTACGACTCTTTGACATGAAGAAAGGAATAGTCAAAAGATAGTTGCTGCCACTCCCGAACATTAAACATCACTAAAGAAATGTCCAAATGGAAAGATTTAAAGATACATCGCTCCATCTTTAACCTTCAGAAGCACAAATATATACAGGTAAAAATGCACAGTGACTAATAGCACACATGGTTATGGGGGTCCAATCACAAGTTCAAGGTCATGAGTTGATGCACATATGGCTTCGGCTTCGCCACTCTCACACACAGGTAAAGACAGCAAAGTGAAAATTCAGCAACTCACAGCTTATTCTCAGATCAAAAGTGGAAATAAGCCAAATCACAAGAGAATGGAATGCAGATTCAGCTCCAACTACTTGAGGGTTGGTATAGGAAGGAATCGATACCATCAGAAATTGAAATCGGGTTTCATTGTGCAAGGGTAATTTGGAACAGGAAGTACCGGATACCAGACAGTTTAACTCAGCAGGAAAAGGACCAGATACTTTCACTTCAAAGTATCTGCAGAATGAAGTCTTGAATCTGTGGGCAGGACTTGTGAACAATGAACTAAATGTCAAGAATGCTAAAGATAACAACAGCATAAAGAACATGAGGTAAAGATATTATTCAGTTGACTCCTGCCATTACGCTACGTCAAAACCTCCAAGACTGCTCCAGTGTTGCATTGACCATTTCTTGAATAAGGTACCAGCAAGGTTGGCAGACAGAAAGACTTAAGAAGCAACGAAGGGACCTAGTCCAATGATTCCAAATTAAGACTCTGAGGTTTCCAAAAAGAAAAACAAACACACACACAATATTAAGGTATCGCTATCATATCAAGATTGAGCAGTCATCTTTTTCTTTCAACAATAATTTTCTTATTTCATAATTAAGTAGTTTTCAAACAGTTTATTACTTTGTTCTAGGTTTATTTGATACAAAGATGAAAACCAAAATGCAGAAATGACTTTGCGATGCCGTGATAAACCAACTAGCGAACATGTTGAATGTAGCATAACGGTCTGCATGTAATGGTGAGAAGAGCTTGGCCATGTCGATATTCCTCTCACCTAACTTCATTCATAGGCTTCACAAAAAGCAGCCGTCTCAGGCTATCAGCAGTTTGGGCATCCTCTGTCCAAAAGAAAGAAACAGTTTATACTGTCATAACTAAGTTCCCAACATGCCGATTGTTTCTGCATTGTTTTCCAAGAAAAACAAAGGCATTCAATAATATTCCTACATTAAGCTTAACTTCCACAAGAGTACCCAAGTTACAAGACCATAGCACATCTCAGATAACCGTACCATACAACCATCTTACAGTGACCCAAAAGGCAGCTATCATAACTCTAAAAAGATGCTCTGAATTCCATAAGAGAGAAAAAACGACAGCCCCTCGTTTCTGTAGTTCACCGGCGTGCGCTGTGCGTGCAAACGATCAATCGGCAAAACTTAGCAAAATAGAGCCTACAGAAGGTAGCAAGAGACACAGGTTGAAAGACGCATTCCATTAGTAAAGCAAAGAGATAAAACACATTCTCAGCAAAAACATTGTATTGCATATGCTACTATACAAGCAATGCAAGAGTTCAACACGGCAATGGCTTAGATATTAGTTTCATACAGCTTCTGCACCAAACTACAGAATTCATTCAGCACTGTGATCCCTGATCTAAGGAAATTGAGTACAAAATCTGATAGGAGAACTACCTACTGAATTAATGAAAACAACACTATCACATAGAACCATTCTCCTGACACAAGTAACACAAGGTCCATCATTCAGTTAATACCAATTTAGAACGGAGAACACGTACAATAGACCTCTGTATCCTGCATTTACTTGCAACGAAGGAGCTCAAGAAGCCGAAGCAGAAGGCTTCACAGCCTTAAATGAAGGATGAAGCAGTCCGAGCTCATCCTTCATCTCCAACGGATTGCTGGTTTCATTCCGAATTCTCTTTACCCGCCGGCTTGCAAGACTCTTGTGTGAAAAACCATATATCTGAAGGATCTGATTATCACCAAAATTGAACGCCCTATCCATCTGTTTCAAGCACCGTTCAACGGGATAATCCCCAAACTTACCACAAGGTTTGCACCCCACAAAATGCGTTACCAATGGCCATCGATGATCGCCGAGGCCTGGATGGTAGTTCGCGATCATCTCCTCGTATCGATCCACCAGAATTCCCCAATACCCATGAAGATAGTACGCGCTCTCCAGGTAGACCTTGTCTCCCCACTTCTCCCTCTGCGTGACAAGAAGATAAACCATGGCGGATTGATCGTCCGCCTCGAAGTCCGGCCGGTCCCTGAGCGTCCTCGTTAGCAATTTCCCGGCATCCGTACGGATCTTCCCCTTCGGCCCCATCGGCGCCCATGCATCAAGAAGGTCGAGCGACCATTGACAATTACGCAGCAGAAAACTACCCGTATTCAATCCGATCCAATTCTTCTGATCGTAAACCATTTCATTCCATCCGTGCATCACCAAATTGTAATCTTTGTATCGATCCCACGGGAGCTCGAAAACCATATCAGTAAACATCGCGTCACTATCCATCCACCAGAGGAATTCTACCTCTGGATGTGAAAGCAGAAGCTTGCGGATTAGCGGCAGCTTCGCCCAGAATCCGGCCATCTCGGCGTCGAGAAGAGCCATGTTGTAGAAGATTTCGATTCCATGGAGACGGCAGTAATCTATCTTGTTCTTGATCGATTTCAAGAGATAATGATCGCCGACTGGATTTTCGCAGGCTTTCGGCGAGGAACCCGTCACCAGGAGGACGCGAGGCTTGCCGGCAGCGATGAAATTCGGGAAATAGGGGTTTTTGGCCAGCCATTTGGTTCTCTGAGAGTTCCAATCGGAGATCTTGGGGCCGAGGGAGTAGGGTTTGTTGGGATCCGGCGGCGGGTCGTCTTCTTCATCGGCAGCCGAAGGATTCTTCTCAGAGGCAGCCTCAACGAGGACGCGGTGGGGCTCAGACCGCTTTCGCGTGGCAAGGTGGTGGCGGATCTCGTTGAAGTCCTGCTCCGGCGTGCCGAACTTTCCGGCGCCGATGGTTCCGCGCAGAACCACCACCGTCATGAGGAGGCAAAGAATCGTGATCTTGCCGTTCCGGAAAGTCCTCTGCATCTGCCGAACCCTTCGGTCGTCCAGCCACCGACCCAAAACCATCTTACTCTCTCTCTCTCTCTCTCTCTCTCTCTCTCTCTCTCTGGGGGTGTGACTGCACCCAAACGAGCTCGGAGTTCACGGACTGTGAGCGGAAAATCACAACCTCAAATCGGGATTTTAATGCAAAGAATCGAGATTTCGAAGGAAACCCATTGGTTCGTCTGCTTTGTTTCCTCTTTGCTCCGCTACCACCCACGAATGGATTCGGAGATTGGGTGATTTTGCGCCCTCTTTCTCCTAAATCGAGAGAGAGAGAGAGAGAGAAAGTGACAGGAAATCATTGGTTTTATATGCAATAATTACTTTGGAATGATTTACAAAAATTTATGAGAAAACGATTATGATTCATCTATTTAAGCGTAACATTTTAGGATTTGGTTATTTACCTTTAAGCGCCTATCTTTATAAAGTACCCACCAAAGAAACCCGTGTCAAGCTTGGCTGGTTTTTGAGCAGGTGAAAGTCGAATAGACGGACTCGTATAAGCTTGCACAGTTGAATATATATAGGTATTACTAAATACATAATGTGTATAATCTTATATAACATCTTCACCGATTTTTAATACGAATAATGGAAATTTGAATTAGAAGTACTATTGTACGTTTGTACTTTAGATTTAATATATTATATACATTAAATCCAAAGAATTCAAATCTTAATCATTTGTCTTACACATCTAAATTGTTTGTACAAGATTTACATTAAAATTTATTATGCATTTAACACTATATATATATATATATATATATATATATATATATATATATATATATATATATATATATATATAGTGCTTATATGTTAGAAAAACATGATAACCAAACTAGTTATATAGTTGGCATATCTTTAGTGGGGTCAAGAATTTTATTTATATGATGAAGGTTGCTTTGAAAACTAAACTTTAAGTTTTATGAACATGAATTTATTTGTGAATCAAAATTGGATAAACTAAAAAATAATTCGTGTTTAACAAGGAAACTTGTGCTCAACTCATTCATCAGCCGTAACACTTGGTATTCGCTTTACAAGCCTCTACAATATCATGAACCACATTGATCAGCAAATACAGGTAGAAGTAGCCACGGATCGAGTTCATTGATGAAGCCCCGGCGCAAACTCCAGACTGTATGTGGCGAAAGCATCCGTGCACTGGTTTCCTTCACAAACAGTATGGGAAGTGCACCAAGAGTGTTAGCTCAATGGCAGGGCGCTCTAGCACCGTTGCTGCTGATGGGGAGTTCGACTCCTAGAGGGTGTATGTGTTAGGCTTTGGCCTCAACACAAAAAAAAAACAGTATGGAAAGTTGAACCTACCAATCGCACGAGAGCAGAGAAGACAGTAACTTCTCCAATTTGAATTGAACTTGGGTGATAACAAACCCAATGGAGCCAGATACATTTTAGCTATTTGAGCAAGACTTTTAAGATCTAGTGAATGTATGAAGTTGGGTATGGTTCATAATATGTACCAGACTCGAACACGAACTGTATTTTAATTAAATCAAAAGGATATTATTGAAAGAATACAAGTATTTGTTTTTTCTTTATATTTTTGCTGTAGGGCCTGAATATAATTGTGCTCACAATAGAGTCGATAAAGTTCGAACGAGTTCTGTTCTCGACACCCTAAAATGGTACCCGGGTAAAATGTTATTTCCTTAACTAAGCGGCTTTTGGGGGGGGCGTAATCATCTTAAAAAGGTAGTCATCAAATATAATATCTGAACATTTAAGGTGCTCTTTTGAATAGATGAGAATTTGGATTTCAAGCGGATATGTGTGCTGAGATGGTGACACGTGTTGCTCGTTAGACACCGCCGTTAACGATCACGCTTGATTTTAGGGTTTCGCTTTCCGAAATTCCCGGTTTATGCTATTGAGCCACCTAAGTTTTACAAATAACCGCGTGGAATGTGAAACTTTTCAGATATGCATTTTGCTTAAAGTTCTTTGAGCTAACGAATGCTATTCTTAGTCAACTACGAAACCACAATCAGCCAACTTTCAATCTGTTCGGCTCATTAACTAATCCCAAGTGGAGGTGTCAAATCGTGTCTAGAGCCGGGTCCTGGTGGGGAAGCTTGTATCGAGAACAAGTCTACCCAAATACAATCCATTTTCCCCTTTCGGGTCGCTGTGCATTACGCAAACCTGTCCTTTTGGATCACTGTGTATTACACAAACCTGTCCACGCATGTATATGTAAAATCTCTAAGATTTGCCATTAAATTCATTTTGGTCGCAATTCAATCTTTCAGTAAACCCCCCTCCCCTTTCCCCCCAATAAAAAAGCACTCACCTACATCTATAACATAATCGAGTGACAAACACAAGATCTTCTTTCGGTGATACACACTTGTATTTCACATCCACATAATACTTGTATTGTTGTGTATTTATATACAACAACTAAGCCTTTTCCCATACTAGACAGGACCGGCTACATGGATTCTATGTTTCCACACATCCCTATTATGTACCATGTTAGCAATTAACTCCCAATAAGCTAGATCATTCTTTATTGTTTCTTTCCAACACTTTTGTGGTCGTCATCTACCTCTTTTAATACTTTCAAAATTTAGTTTTTCTAATCTTCTTACATGTTCTTCTTTTGATCTTCTTTCTGTATGTCCAAATCATCTTAAACGATTTTCTCTCATTTTATCCACTATTGGTGTCACTCCTAATTTGTTTCTAATAACCTCATTATGTATACGGTCTTTTCTTGTATGACCACTCATCCATCTCAACATCTTCATTTCTTTCAGAGACATCTTTTGTACATGTTGATGATTAACTGCCCAACACTCAGAACCATAAAACATGGCAGGTCTAATTGTTGCTCTATAATATTTACCTTTTAACTTTAATGATATCTTCTTATCACAAAGAATACCTGATGCTCCTCTCCATTTTAACCAACTATCATTAATTCTATGTGTAACATCTCCATCAATTCTTCCATTACTCTAAAAAATTGACCCTAGGTATTTAAAACTTTCCTTTTGGGTAATGCAATGTGTGTCAATTTTAATTTCCATGTCATCTGAAATAACCAAATGATCAAACTTACATTCCATATATTCTGTCTTTGTTCTACTAAGTTGGAGGCCTTTGCTTTCTAATGTTTCTCTCAATAGTTCCAATTTTCTATTAACTTTTTCTTTAGACTCCTTCACTAATATAATGTCATCTGCAAATAACATACACCAAGGTACTTCATCTTGAATATGTTTTGTTAACTCATCCATCACCATTATAAATAAGTATGGACTTAAAGTTAATCCTTGATGTAACCCAATATTAACTTCAAAAAAGTTTGTCGTTTCTTTATGAGTCCTCACACATATTTTTGCACCATCATACATGTCTCTCATAAAGTTAATATATGTCAATGGAATACCTCTTTTTTCCTAAGTTCTCCAAAGAACCTCCCTCTTAATCCTATCATAAGATTTTTCTAGATCAATAAATATCATGTGAAGGTCTTTCTTTTTTCCTCTAAAATGTTTCATAAGACGTCTCAAAAGGTGAATCGCTTCAATAGTAGATCTGCCTGGCATGAATCCAAATTGGTTCTCTGTTGTACTTGATACTTGTCTTAACCTACGTTCAATAATTCTTTCCCATAATTTTATAGTATGACTCATTAACTTGATACCTCGATAATTCGCACAATTTTGAATGTCTCTCTTGTTCTTATATATGGGTATAAGTGTACTTGCTCTCCATTCCTCGGGTATCTTTTAGTTTTTTTCATATTTCATTAAATAGTCTTATGAGCCAAGTGATTCATATTTCTCCTAGTATTTTCCAAACTTCTATAGGAATATTATCCGGTCCTACCGATTTACCACCCTTCATATGTTTAAGAGCCTCTTTGACTTCATTCTTTTGAATACGTCTGTAGAAATTGTGGCTTATATACTTTTCTGACTTGACTAAATCTCCTAAACTAATACTAACATCTTTATTTTCATTAAAAAGATTATAAAAATAGTTTTTTCATCTATTTCTTATATCATCATTTGCCACTAGAATTTTTTCATCCTCATCTTTTATGCATCTAGCATAATTAAGATCTTCAGTTTTCTTATCTCTAGCCCTAGCTATCCTAAAAATATCTCTTTCACCCTCTTTTGAGTTGAGTTTTTTATATAAGTCCTCTCAAATCTTAGCTTTAGCTTCATTAACGGCCTTTTTCGCTTCCTTCTTTCTTATAAGCTTCTAAAGTTTCGCTAGTTTTCTTAGCATAGTGTAATTTTTAACATGCCCTCTTTTCCTTGATTTTATTTTTTACTACTTCACTCCACCACCAAGCTTCTTTTTGTGCCAGTACACCTCCCTTAGATATCCCTAAAATATCTTTCTCCACTTTCCTAATATGTACAGTGATATTGTTCCACATATCACAGGGTGTACCAACATAATTCCAAACATCTCCTTGAAGGACTTTCTGTTTAAATATATATTTTTTCTCGCTTTTGAGGTTCCACCATTTAGTCTGAATAGCTCGATGCACTCTTTTCTTCTTTGTCCATTTTTTTATTTGTAAATCCATAACTAAAAGTCGATGTTGGGTGGTTAAGCTTTCTCCTGGAATTACCTTACAATCTTTACAACACGCTCTATCTTTTTTTCTACAAATAAAGTAATCAATTTGTGTTTGTGATAAGCCACTCTTATAAGTAATTAGATGATCATCTCATTTTTTGAAGATTGTATTGACTATAAAGAGATAAAATGCCATAGCAAAATTTAAAATCTCCCTACCTTCCTCGTTTATATCCCCAAAACCAAAGTTTCCATGAATTCCTTGATATCCTAATGCCTCTTTACCGATATGTTCATTTAAATCTCCTCCTAAACAAATCATCTCCCTTTGTCGAATCTTTTAAAACATCTTATCTAACTCTTCCCAAAAAATTGTCTTTATACTATCTTCTAGTCCTACTTGGGGTGCGTAAGCACAAACTATATTCAAAACCTCTCCTCCTAGCACTAATTTCAACATCATGATTCAGTCACCATATCATTGTATGTCTACTACACTCTCCTTTAAATCTTTATTTATGATAATACCAACTCCGTTTAGAGCCTTTTCTTTACCTGAGTACCATAATTTAAAACATGTATCCTCTATCTCCTTTGCTTTTTCTCCAACCCATTTTGTCTCTTGTAAACATAGAATATGAATCTTTCTCCGAATCATAGTATCTACCACCTCCATTAGCTTACCGGATAATGTTCCGATATTCCAAAAACCAATACGAATCTTATTATCTAAGACTAGCTTCCTTACCCCCCCGCATCCGTCCATAATCAAAATGCGGAGACCCTCTTTGAAAATTTTTCACTACATTCGGGCGGCAATGTAACGGGAATAACTGCTTTACCCACACCCGCCCATGATGTGGAAACCCTCTCTGCAATTGATTCACTACATTCAGACGAAAATGTAGTTGCCCTTACTTACTTCTTACTGCATTCAGGCTCTACAACACGCCGCTAAGTGGGGATGCCCCAAAGCAATGCTCATAATTTTTATAATCCATGTTATAAAAATCCGATGAAGTTTTACGTTGAATGTCGGAAGTCTAACACAACCCACCTCCTTTATCTAGGCTTGAGACCGGCTATGCAAGGGTGATCCCTTGCATGGGCGGAGTTATTGTTGTGCATTTATATAGTGAGATAAAAAAAATCCAAATTTAAGATGTGATGCATGTTTCACCTCGTTGTGTGCATGTTTCACCTCGCCCTAAAATAGGTATGCCGCAAACAAAATCACTTCTCTCAATCAATAATATGTGGATTAGCCTGGTTTGCACTGTCCTTTTCCTTGCATGTTTTTCTGATAGTCGTCAAGTTTCAATTCTAACTGTTTTAACGTTTTATACATTTTATTGCATGGAGATTAATAATTTACTTGGTAGGGTGGCAGCCATCAAGCTCTCTCTTCTTAGTTCTTATGGGAGGACTAAGCGTGAAGTCTTTGGCTCAACATTGTAGTATAGGATAGGCTTTGGTGATGACTGGTGGTGGCTAGATTTGGTTTTGCAGGCACAGGTTGCATGACTTTGGTGGAACTTTATAGGTCCAGTATTTAGTTAGAAATTATGAGAGGTTGGGACAAGTTTGAGGAGGGGGTGTTTTGTGGTGAGAACTGTTATGAGCATGTTTCTTGGTGCAGGGACCAACTTTGAAATGTTAGAGAAGAACATAGAGTTGTGTTCTATAAATACCACAAAAATAATTATATAGTTCTATTAATACGTTTTGTGGTTTGTTAGTTTGTTTGGAGGGAAAGAAATAGAGGCCGGGGTGGAGAAATCTCCGATTGAGGTGCTGTGTAGTTGGTTTAGGTTTCTGTCTTTCTGCTGTAGTTATTTTGAAAATGTATCAGACTTTCTAGAGTTTATAGATTCATTAACTAGCGAATCTTGATATATCTGGTGCACCACCTTGGTGCTTGGTAAGAATCTCTTCTTATTTATCAAAGTAACTCTTTATGTTTCTTTCCTTCCTGCTTTCTATAATTACTTAAAGAAAACAGTAACAAGCCATAATCTAAGGGATGAGTGTGTGTGTCTGTGTGTGTCTGTGTGGTTTACTTCTTTTGAGGAAGCTATGTCTACTTTGTCCAGTACTCAAGCACTGGTCATTTGTGCAATATAAAATATAATTATGCACATTAATTGATTTAAGCTCTCATATCATATAAATGATTTAGTTCCTCTTTCATGACCTCTCCTTTTTATATAATATTTGTGAATTTTATTTCTGTTAGCTCTAGACTTGTACCTCCTTCCTGCACTCAAGATGCTATCTTCAACAAGCGAGAGGTCTTTCAAATTTTGGACCGCCAGAACAGCATATTCAATTTTGTTTACTATGAGTCGATAAATGGCACTAAAATCAGTATGGAAATATTAAATATTTACTCATATTATTTTATTATTGGATGCCTCACAGATTGCTATGCTATGGTGTTACTTTGAACAAATTAAATAATTATTTATTGATATCTAGTTCTTAGTAATGCACCCCTTCTTAAGTCCATAACTTCTATATCTGCAAGAACTTTTCTGAGAGAGAAGCTTATGGCTACTTCATTATGAGTTGTAGATATTGCTTTTCTGAAGGTTGAGGATATAATTATTTATTTTCTGTGTAACCTTTAATGTTATCTCTAGGTTTGTCGAATTTTGTACTGAACATTTGGTTCTTTTAATTATGTAGGCTGCAGTAAGTGATGACAGAGAGAGAACATTACTTCTATCACCTAGCACCAGCAGAGATAGTTTTGATGGGCCTGAGAAGCATTTTTCACTAGATCTTTTAGACAATGATTTTGGTGGTTATAGTCAAGCTGGGGGACTAAAGAGTCTCCAAGAAGATTACCATGTAACTGATTCTAGAGGTATATATTTCTTTGTGTATCTCAATCCAGATAAAATTTT
The DNA here is from genome assembly GCA_036023115.1 of Brasenia schreberi. Classification (NCBI taxonomy): domain Eukaryota; kingdom Viridiplantae; phylum Streptophyta; class Magnoliopsida; order Nymphaeales; family Cabombaceae; genus Brasenia; species Brasenia schreberi. The sequence goes on from JAYKKT010000049.1 coordinate 12,459,657, forward strand.
CTAAAGAAAATTACAGAAAGCTGCCTACTCAGTTACTTGCAACAAGCTGCATATGCCTTTAAATATCATGTTTGACAATCTGCTTTATTTGAATGAATTTCAAACAGCCTGCTAAAGTTAGAAATAACATCCTTTTCCATTTCTTATAAAGCAAGTCAGCTTTTTTTGTCTTATGAATTCTTAATGATTTTTCATTACTCACTCTTTTTGACAAAGCAGTGGTTGATTCACTGACTTTGGGTATCTCACTCTTTTTGACAAATATAAATTGAGACGGCAGCTACACCCACCATCCATTGGGTGAAGAGGCTAGTTGTGATAGCTGATAAATTTTGCTGCTGATTGTAAATATTTGGTGATTTCTGTCTCTTGTTAAGGAAGATCTCAATCACTTTTGTGTTGTACTGGTTCATACGCATGCTTGAATGGGCCAGTAAGATTCCAGCTGGTTTTTTGCATAACGGTGGTGGAATAAGCTCAAATTCCAGAATTGATGAATCAGATATTAAAGATCAAAGTTCCATGGTGAATGAAGAAAATCGCCACCAAAGTTATGAGGATGACATTGGGACACGTATTCAGGAACTAGAAACAAAACTCTCGTCAATGATCCCCGCTTAATGAGATTGGGAACAAGTCATCACAAGTGGAATGAGGCTAGGTGTTGAAGAATATGAGTTTAGAGCCAGTTTTAGTACATTTGATGTCTTAGGACAGTAAATTTGATGTTTAGGTATTATTGTAATTATTCGAAGTCGTAAGGGCATTTTGGTAATTTTCTATACTAGGGGTATTTTGGTCATTTTATGTTTTACAACTCCTTATATAAGGACTGATAGGTTGTATTAGGGTTGAAGGTTGCTGAGATTAAGAAAGAGAGAGAAAGAGGGGGGCAACCTCCATTGGAGGTCCGTCCCCTCCTCCGATCTCCACATTTCCCTTCATTGTGTATGATCTTTTTCTTTTTCGCTACGCAACCACGTTTCCAACGCTAATATTATAAACATCCTATATCTTTGTAACTCTATACCATCGTATGTGTTATCTCAGTTTTTTTAGTGTAATTCTGTTTCTTCTCTTGAAATACAATTTCTTGTTATTGTTTTCTTCTGAGTACTGCCTAATCCACAGTAATCATTATGGGAAAATAGTAATTTGAGATCTCATGTATCATCTCCATTCTACACCTTTTGAATCTTTAGCAATCAGATCACTGTCTTTGTGAGTCATAAAGTATCATTAATGAGAGGCATTCCGTTCATATTTATGTGAATGATCTCAATCACCATGTGTGTGTCAAGTAATGCGCATTTGACCTACAAAGATGAAACCAAGTATTATTTTCTCAAATCTATGCAAAATTAGTTATTTGCAAGTTAGCACAATACCCAGTAAATAGCAAACAGAATGAACTATATATGAAAATTTCATACATCCTATGCAAGAAAAAGCATAATTTTAGGACTTTGGGCTTTGATTTGTTTCTTTAAATGAATTACCTCCAAAGATTTTAAAATTCTAATAAGGAAATAGATTTTGTTTCTCACAGAAAACCTAATATTTTTGCTGTGGTTGATGAAAGAACCTTATCTATTATTTATCTCTCAATGTAATTAGAATAGTTAAAAAAAATGGCACTCTAATATTGTTGGGACATCCTTGGTGGTTTGGTTGTGACGTGATGTGTAGTAACTTCAAACGTAGCTTGTTTCTAGTTTCCAAATCTATTTCTTAGGATATATCGAATTTTTATGCTAACGACTTGTGTGTTAACAAAATGGCATTGTCAAAATGTTTTGACTGGAGAAATGCCCGAATATATCAGATAACAACATTTAGCTTTTCAGAGATCAACATTCATTCACAAGTTTTTAAGCATCTATGACTGCCATGTTGTATGGTATTTAGTTAACTTAATGTGGCAGACTTCTTGTAAGGGTCTATTGAATATGTTATCACTGCATCCTGGATGAGCTGAGACCCTCCCGGCAAACTTGATGCAATGAATCAATCAATCTCTCTCTCTCTCTCTCTCTCTCTCTCCACACACACACACACACCACTGCAGGAGGGGGAACTGGTCAAACTTCTGAATATGAGAATGTACAAATTGCAGCTAATCTTTAGATGTTACTTCCAGCTGCCTGCTTATTTCGGAGGGATGAGTTACTTTGAGCATGGTTTGGTAAAAATTGCTCATGTATTCATTAATTATTTGTGGACAAAGTTCATAGCAGTGTTCCATGTATCAAATTCGGGACCATGTCGACTTAAATTTTGCCTTATTTTTCTTTTTTCTTTGTTATAAATTATGCTAATTAGATACATACATGTTTATTGTATCTGCACCCTTGGATGACGCAATATGCTACTTAAAGACACTGTTTCTTTTTATCCAAACTTGAAGACACTGGTTTGTATACTGTCAGCCATTACGTTATGTAAGAAATGACTAAAAACATTATGGTGAAAAAGTCTACAAGCTATTTTAAGTGCATTGAAACAGGGAACGGCTTTCGGAAATGCTGAAATGCTTATTGGAGTTCCTTCCTTTCTCTTTCAATAAGCATTTTGGTTAAACACCATGTATCAAAGTCCTGACTTCTCGTCCTAGAGCCGATCACCTAACCTCTTATCCGTGTCCATTCTAAGCACTTTTTAGTTATAGAGGTGGCCTTTTTGGACCCAGCCTGGCAGGTCGAACTGGACCTGAACTGCTTTCGGAACTTTCGTTATTGGATTTCAACTGCCGACCCATGGATTTTGATTTTCGGGACTGTGTTCATATGATTTGAACCCGAGAAAAAGCGATCAAAAGAAGCTTTAGAAAGAAAGTGTGTGAGAAATGAAACGATGAAAATACGTTAGAAGAAACCAAAGAAGACCTCAAATTACAGTGCTTAGAAAAAGTAACAGAGTCTTCTTATAAGATTATTTTAGGATTCCTCTAAACACTGTAATGGGGTTGCATAAGCTACTCCACGTCAGCTAAGCTAACTAGTGATTGGAACACGTGGCATTAAGAGGGGGTCCACATAAGCATGAGTTATGCATGTACGACGAGCTATCAAACTTGAGCATGGGCCCACCTTGAGGGATCCTTCCACACAGCCGATTGTAGCTAACGTTGAAATTATTCAGAGTTGTCACGTTCAGGATGTCCGTTGGGATGCTGCCACGTATCATGTTGTGACTGAGATCAACGATTTGGAGGTTCGAAGTGGGGAACACTACAAAAGACAGATCAAAACTGAAAAGGTTCCGGGACAGATCGATGAAGAACAATTGTTTGGATCGGTTGCTGAAGAGATGAGACGGGTTGCCCTCGAGACGGTTCGTCTGGAGCTCGATTTTCGAGAAGTCGATACGGCCGAGTGCCAGTGGCACTGGACCGGAGAGGTGGTTGTGCGAGAGGAGGAGCTGGTCGCCCTTGAACCGGGAAAAACTCTCGGGTATCGTACCGGTTAGCTGGTTCCTGTCCAGGCGTAAGTACGTAAGACTCGGCATCTCGGCGATAAATGGTGGTATCGAGCCCGTGAGTCGGTTGAACGAGAGATTGATGTAGTTCAGCGACTTGAGTTGACTAAGCCAACCCGGTATGGGTCCGGTGACACCGGTCCATGAAATCCATAACGATTTGAGATTCTTTATATTTGCAAACGACGATGGGAGTTCTCCTGTGAGATTCGGCATTTTGTGTAGGATCAGCGACTCCAAGTAAGGAATTCGGCTGATCGACTCTGGGATCCGGCCGGAATAACCATCGTACTGGATGACGAGTGAGGTCACCCTGCTAGTGTTTTCATCGCACGCAATACCTATCCATGATTTGCAACAATCGAGATCCGGCAGCCATGCCTTAGAACGGTCGATTTCCTTGCCGATTTCATTCAAGATCTGCCTGTCCTCCGGGTGGCACCGCCAACGATGATCAGCGGTTGCTGGCTGAAGAGCAGCGGACAGGAGGAGGAAGAAGATGATGAAGGTGGAGCAAGACATGGCCAGTTTCCTTGGTATTTGCGAATGAGATTGGTTGTCGCCTTTTATTATAAAGGATAAAAAGTTTGTGGCTCAACAAAGGCGGCCAACAATTTTAAATTGCAACAAGTTGGCAATTTGGAATTTGGGACCCAACAGACGGCCTCATCATAATGAAAACCGAATATGCTCACTGCTCTTTTATTACTTTTCAGTAATTTTATTTGTGTCTAAACATCTTTTATACATCATTTAAAAAATCTAAAGATTAAAACAATCAAAAATAATATTATTGTATTCAAACTAATATAAAACAATAGTAAAACATGAGCCAACATCAATTTCTCTTTCATCAATTTTGAAGATTTACCATTTTTCATATTCATTTCCATGCAACCGAGATTGTGAATGGACACACTGAGCTGAACCAGATTGTGGCCCGTTTATCCATTAACTTGTTGCTTGTCCAGAGGCTACTGACCTTTGCTCGTTTAGGGCAAGTTATGTATAGTGAATGTTAGAGATGTTAAAATGGGTTTAACTCGAAAAAATGGCCCGACTCAGTTATCAAAAAAATTCCGGATCGAACTAGAGAACCTTGACCCAATTTTGAAGCCGGACCAAATTGTTCTGCTCATCTGGCTCTGAAGCCGACGAGGGCCGGGCTGAACCGACATAGGACCATTGGTTCATTATTTATTGAATCAAGTTTATAAGATCCGATTCAAATCATTTAAAATAAAATAAAAAATTTGACGGTACGAAAATACTTGAATTTAAGACATTAAAGTTTAAATTTTAAAAAATTTGTTAAACATTTTTATAACTAAAAATCTGATCCAACAAAAATATCCAAAATTTAATCCGAAAAAGGTGAGAGATTACAAACACGTCTGAAGAATTTATCCAACGCACCATCTCACCGACTGCATCCTGTGTGGGTAATGCTTCGCGAAAACGGGCCGACAGCATGCCAGCTGGACCGACCCAATGTTGACATCTCTCTCGTGATTCTTTTTATCGCCCTTTCATTTTAATTTCTCCTCCTGATCAACTTCTGTCCCATCTCTCTCTCTCTCTCAGTGACGCTACTCCCTCTATGCGGAATCCAGGGCTTCGTTCCAACGTCGACAACGAGAGCGTCTTCGTGGTCTTCCTCATCCTCATTTGTGAACTCTTCTTTCTTCGCGTACAATAGCGATAGAAGAAAATGAAGAAATAAGGGATTAATGTTTTCATTATGAAATTCGGCAGAAGACAAATTCGTCGTAACTGCCGAAGGCCCGACGTGGTTTACAATCATGCTGGCACTAACCCGTTTGAAGTCATCAATGAGGCTGTGAAGTAATTTTTCCACGAGAACTTAAATTGCTTATTTGATTTCTTGTTTTGTGCACCTTATTTGAAATTTCGCAAGAATTGTGTTGATTTTTTTCTTTTTCAGAATGAGGCTTTGAAAGGCATATGTCGGAATCTCCTCTCTCTTCTGTAACTCCCGGTCTTCATTCCCCAGTTTTGTTAGTTGTTGCTGTTCATGTTTCTGAGCTAAACCATTTGAGCATTTGGGCGTATGATGCATGTGCGGGAAAAGGTAGCTACCACTGTAGGCAAACGAGCCAGAACATAAGTGAGGTCCGGCTGTATCATCTACGTGCTTCGGCTGTAGCATCACACAGTTGATGGTTGCTACGTGTTAACCTGAAAATAGATTGAATTAAAGCTTCAATCGGACGGGGAATGCGAAAATGAGTTAGGCATCAATATTTAATACCTGAATCTAAATCATCAATCGTAAGGCTGTGCCCATTCTCGGTAACCCTGCAGAGAGTAACGGGTAGCCGTTATATGTTGTCAACGGTTATAAGAATGACCGTAACGGATGTGAAGGTTGAAATCGCGAGACCATTACCGAAATACACGGCACCGTAACAATCCAGTTACAGCCTCTCTTTAAGAGGAAAGCTCAGAAGGATAAACCGGGAAGGAAAGGAGCACACAGTACTCTCTAAATACAGAATTGTTGTGGCCAAAGAACACCCGTGAGGGCCCGAAAAAAAAAGGCCAGGAAGCGTGACCGTTAGGCGCAAAGGATGCGGGTGACCAAAGGACGCCCGCAACGCATACATATTTAACACATTAACACAAACGGATCATCAGAAACCTTTCTATACAAATCCCAGCAAACCTCAAACCTGAAGCCAACACATAGGCGCTACCTTTATTTTTCTTTTGCCCAACAAAACTAGGCGTATCGTGGGCCTGCCCCAGAAGCAATAGAGCAGGAAATAGGCCAAGTCGAAAATTACAAAATACGGGCTATTGAAGCTGGAATGTCGGCAAGTCCAGACAGATTCTGAGGGCCAAAAAACGCTCCCGACATTTGCTATCACGGCCTCGTTCTTGACCCTGCAAAGAGGTACGCATTAGTATTACACAAAAAAATATGAAAGAAGAGGAGAGCTTCTGTTTTGTAAATAGAAGAGAACCCTGCCTCAATCAAGACAGGGCACAAATCGGCCAACAAAAAAAAACACAACATAACTACGGCAAAGGACGCGAGTGATCAAAGGACGCTTGCAACAAAATTGTGGCAAAGATCACGGGTGGCCAAAGAACACCGGTGAGGGCTGCGAGTGGCCAAAGGCCAGGAAGCGTAACAGCCAGCAGCATAGTACTACGGGCCAAGAGGCAGAATAACCGAAGCCAACAACAGAGGGTCATAGGCCAGGAGGCGGAATGTCGGCTGCTCCTCTCTCTCTCTCTTCATTATTCCCTCTCTCTAAGGGCTTTTAAAGCGCCCAACAAACCACTAGGCGGTTTTAGAAAATCGTGGGCTAAAACCAGTGGTTTTTCGAAACCGCCCCCAGTTTTGGAAAACCACCACGAGCAACAGACTAAAAAGTTCGTTCTGTCCCGATCATTTTTAAAATTTTACAAGACTGCCACCAGACAAAATTATGAAAATTACAAAATACCGGGCTATTATTTTAGTCCACTGTCCTTCCCCGTTCAAGTTATTAGAGTACTACCACTATGTCAAAAGACAAATTCATCATGTCCTTTTGAGAAAATTCCAGATTTGGACTGAGGGCTAAAATTACACATTTACTCCCGATCATTTATGAATTTTACAGAAATATCAAAATAATTTTACGGGTTTGTCCTTAGGCATTTCTAAAAATTACAAAAGCGGATAGACAGTTAAAATTATAGTTTTACACCTGGTATTTTTGAGAAATTATTAAAGGTAGAAATTTTTGAAAAAATTATATATTTATCTCAGGTTGTTTATATATTAGAAATGAGTTATTTTTAGCTCATTTTTGAGATATTCTGCATCGTTCTAATCAAATTCATACTATGTGTCTTTTGTTGCCTATTTAATGTTTCTTTTTTATACGATATAATTGTTATAATTGTCAAACACATAAAAATGAACTCCACAATATGTGTGTCGAAACTGGCAAAAACCAAAAAGTTAAACGGTTTAAACTTACAAAGAAGGAAGAGAAGAATCTCACTTACTCTAACACTTAGGTGTTGAGTATGTATTAAGGGAAACCGTGCGTCCGCTACCAATAGACGCAACTTAGAAACAAATAAAAATGTATAAAACATTTCTAAAGAACGACACAATAGTAAGGGTTGTTATGTTGACATACATGGAAGACCTAATAAGGATCTTCGAAGAATACGAGACCGCAAAAGAGTTGTTTGACTCCATAACAACCAAATATGACACAACTGTCAAACTGCATGTATAAGTGCTACTATAGAAATACAATTCTTTCAAAATGAAAGTAGTAGACAACGCAGTAGAACATATAAATCACATGTTGGTAATTGTTAGGGACTTAGATGTGGCAAAGTCAATCATCTTGGAATCAATGTAGATATCAATAATGCTAAACAATCTTCCCCCATCATGAAACATGATCACCACTATCCTTAGATTAGGATCAGAAATCAACATTTCTAAATTGCCTCTGAAACTAGCAATAGAGCAAAAACACATGAGTAAAAATAAGAAAGAAAAATTGCTAGTAGTAAAAGATGAGATAGCGTCTAGCTCCAAACCCAACCAAAAGAAAAATAAACCAAACAAAAAGTTTGACAAGAATAACAAAAGGGGCGGTCAATTTAAAAAAAAAACGTAGGAAACCACTTCTTCGGTCAAGTGTTTCAGTTGTGGAAAGATGAGACACTAAAACAAGAAAGGTAGAGGAAATAACCCATAACGCGGACAATGAAAGAAGTAAGACATAATCTGTGTGATATCAAAATATCTCTACATGAACCGCCTGATAACTAGTTGGTGGATCGACTTTGGAGCTACTAGACATATCTCGAAAACGAATGAAGGTGCAATAGATTTAAGGAAATACAAACTAGGAGAACATCAGGTGTACATAGAAAATAACACTTTCTCAAATGTTCTGGGTCCTTTGGAATTTTTGTATAAGGCAAACCAGTTGTACTCATTGATGTATTGATTATGTCATCTATAAGACGCAATCTTGTTTCGGTCCCTACCTTAGTAAATAAAGGTTTTGAAGTGAGGTTTATTCATAGCAAGGTGACTATGGGGAAACATGTGAAAATATTATTCTCTGAGAATTTGATGTAGAACATGGACTATTTAAACTGAATGACAATAAAAATGAAAATCTTTCTTCTTATATTGATTGTGCCTTTAATGTTTATATAAATGTATGGCATAAACGTTTTGGGCATATAAGTCTGAAAAAGTTGAGAAAATTATCCAACTCTTACTTAGTGACAAGATTTGAGGAAAATACTTTCAACAAGTTTAAAACTTTTATATAAGGAAAAATGACAAAGAAATTTTTTTTAAAGAGTCAACGAGGGCAACAACCCTATTGGAGGTCATTCACATGAATTTATGTGGACCATTATAGTAAACTCATATCGTGAAAATGTTTATTTTATAACTTTTATCGATGATTACTCGAGATATATATATTTATATCTCTTCACACATAAATTTGAGACACTTAAAGTTTTTAAAGAATATAAGCATAAAGTCGAAAATCAACTGTGGTATTCAATCAAAGTCTTAAGATAAAATAGAGGTGGTGAATATATCTATAGAATTTCTTGAATTCTGTAAAGACTTTGGTATTGCAAAGAAAAATATAATACCTAGAACACCTCAACAAAATGACGTAGTTAAAAGATATAATATGACCTTACTGAATATGATAAGGTCAATGTTGATTGATGCCTCTCTATCAAGGATATTTTGGGGAGAAGCAGTAAGTACCGGTATACATACTCAATAGGGTATCATGTAAGGATGTATTCACTACACCATATGAGATATGGTTTTAAAGAAAACTCAACCTAGGTCATCTCAAGAGGTGGAGATCTATTGTACATGTGAAGATCCTTGATCAGTCTAGAGATAAGCTAGACAGCAGGTGCTTGAGATGTATATTTATGATAGAAAGTAGAGATGTTGAATTCTTATAAGATACTAAGAATGACATCATGGAAAATAATGATGAATATATTGATAATATAATAGACTTAGATCAATCATCATATGAACCCAATTAAGATTTTCCTCAAACAAGTCACTTTGTCATTATATGTTTGGAACAGTGGGAGCCACTTTGTCATCTTATCATTATATGTAAATGACATATTGTTCATTGGGAATGATAATGAGATGATTGTCAAAACCAAGTCATGGTTAAACTAATGGTTCGAAATGAAGGATATGGGAGAAGCATCTTATATCCTAGGTATAAAGATCTCTTGAGATAGATAATCTAAACTCTAATGCCTAAGTGAGGAGAGAGATATTGACTATATCCTCAAAAAGTTCAGAAAGTTTAAAATGGGTGATTACAAGTTTGTTGTTACACTCATTGCAAAAGGGGTCAAAATAAGTAAGGTTGATTGTCCTAGTGAAGGAGACTAGGATGCTTATATGCTGACTTTACTGGGAGGAAAGATAACAACAAATCTACGTCAAGACAAATATTGTTATTTGGAGGTTGTGTTATTTCTTAAGCATGTAAGAACCAAGGTTACGTAGCATTGCATACACATGAAGCTGAGTATGTGGCTTGCTGTATGGTTACAAAAAATGTTATATGGATAAGCCGCTTCATACGTGATTTGAAGTTAGAGATAGCCGACGAGCCTGTTGTCATTTACTGTGATAACAACGCAGCAATTACTCATAAAAAGAATGGAGTTTGATTGCTCAAAAAGTAAGCATATAATGGTTAAATACCATTATGTTAATAGTATGGTTATGAGAAAGAAAATATCTATCTCATACATGCCAACAAATGATATGTTGGCAGACCCCTTGACTAAAGGCATAATAGAGGAACTTTTATCAAACATGTTGTGAACATGGGTTTGAGATATGTTTAATTGTTGTATAGGGAAATAACCACACAACAGGTAGTGACTGCAGTAGCAGTCATGAAATGACATTACTAAGAAAACTCCACAAAAGTGAGAGGAAAACCAGTATATCAGTACACTTGATTCGAATGGCTAAGTGGGAGATGTAATGCTGTGGTCATTCTAGGCAACCCTGCACAATAACGGTTGGACTGGTCATCCAACCGTTATCTGTGATCACGGTTACGGTAAGGATGATCGTAACGGCTGTAAAGGTTGAAATCGTCGGACTGTTATAGAAATACACGGTAACAGTTCGATTATAAAAGCTAAGAGGAAAGCCCAGCAGGATAAACCGGGAAGGGGAGGAGCACGTGCTGCTCTATAAATACAGAGCAACGCATACATATTAAACACATCAACATGAACATATCATCAGAAACCTTCTCAGGCAAATCCCGCTACATAAAAACCTCAAACCGAAATACACACTTACCTTTGATCTTCCGCTGCAAGCGTACCTAAGAAGCAATACAGCAGGAAACAGGAAGTTGACGGAAGCAGGAATCCAGCAAGCATACATCCACGAAACGCCACATCAATAGCATGATGCTCCACTTGTTTTCAACATTTCAAAATTTCAACAGGGAGGCTGTTGTTGATTTGCGGTTGTAGTTTGTTTTGGAGTAGTAGGGAAAGAAATTGGGTGCCTGAAAAGATTTTGTGCAAGTGGGATTTGATTTAAGCTTGTTTTGTGCAAGTGGGATTTTTCTTTTCATTCGAGAAAAGAGTTTTACTAATGCCCGGGTACGACAATGAGGGTTGCGTACCCGTATCACGCACATACCGGTACGTGTATCCGTACTGTTATTGTTGGATCAAGTCAACCCATATATCCAAATTTCAAAATAAGGGTTGTAAAACCCTTAAATTCTAACAGAATTCGGTGGATGTGTTCTATCTTTGGGACTCTGCACTCATCACCGGCGAGCGACGGGCGACCATTCACCGACGGGATCATCGCCAAGGCAACGATCATCCAGAGATTTTAAAGGTTCCAACTTCTCTCTCTCGGTGAGGAACTATCGATTAATCCTGACTAGATTGATCGTGTTTTTCATGCGCGCTCCATTGAGTTTTGAATCTGACCATTGATCAGTGAACACTAGTTATGAGTTCTCAGTGGACACCAGGGAATCCCTTTTGGCACCCCCTGGGATTCCAATTCTCACGCACCGTGAGAAATTGAGAATCCATTTTATTTGAGTCATTTGACTTACAAAAGGGTTCACTGCTAATATTTTCTTCTTTTTCTCTTTATGTTTGTTGCATCAAGAAAATATTTTGTATTACTCATTAATTAGTCATTACTAGATACTATGTATACGTGGGTCAGGGTGCATTGTGCTCTTTGCTTTACCCTTTTCATTTTCATACTATACTGCTTTTTATATGCCTGATATTATATTTTAGAATTTTGATATGAAAGTTATATGTATAAAGTATATTATATTTTAGAATTTTGATATGAAAGTTATATGTATAAAGTTGAAAATGTTATTGAATGAAACTTTCTTGTTTTGATATGATATACTTGTTAGTTGGTATTTGCACTCATATTCATTTGTATAAATTTATATTTTATTATTTTTTTAATAGTGGTGTACCTATATTTTTGAAATGCGCATATCCGGTACCTGTACCGGGTACTGGTATCCGTATCCTTTTCCATGCAGCAATTTAGTTGTTCTGTCATTTTTTATTTTTGGTTACTACCTACAGCTGTAAAGTTTGTGTAATGATATGGTTCAGAAGGAAGAGCGATTTTCTTAGTGTGTAAGATAATAGTAGTTCACATAATATGCTTTATAAAATTTCTGAGATACTTTAGGTTTTAACATAATCAAATTGATTACTTTATTTGTAGAAAAAAAGATAGAGCGTGTTGTAAAGATTGTAAGGTAATTTCAGGAGAAAGCTTAACCACCCAACATCGACTTTTAGTTATGGATTTACAAATAAAAAAATGGACAAAGAAGAAAAGAGTACATCGAGCTATTCAGACTAAATGGTGGAACCTCAAAAGCGAGAAAGAAGATATATTTAAACAAAAAGTCCTTCAAGGAGATGTTTGGAATTATGTTGGTACACCCTCTGATATGTGGAACAATATGGCTATACATATTAGGAAAGTGGTGAAAGATGTGTTAGGGGTAACTAAGGGAGGTGTACTAGCACAAAAAAAAGCTTTGTGGTGGAGTGAAGTAGTACAAAATAAAATCAAGGCAAAGAGGGCATGTTACAAATTACATTATGCTAAGAAAACTAGTGAAACTTTAGAAGCTTATAAGAAAGCAAAGAAGGAAGCAAAAAAAGGCCGTTAGTAAAGCAAAAGCTAAGATTTGGGAGGACTTATATAAAAAACTCAACTCAAAAGAGGGTGAAAGAGATATTTTTAGGATAGCTACGGCTAGAGATAAGAAAACTAAAAATCTTAATTATATTAGATGCATATTGGAATATGGATGGATGCGGGGGGGGGAAGCTAGGATAATAAGGTATTAGCTAGAATATCGGAACATTATCCGGTAAGTTAGTGGAGGTGGTGGATACTATAATTCGGAGAAAGATTCATATTCTATGTTTACAAGAGACAAAATGAGTTGGAGAAAAAGCAAAAGAGACAGAGGATATAGGTTTTAAATTATGGTACTCAGGTAAAGAAAAGGCTCGAAACGGAGTTGGTATTATCATAAATAAAGATTTAAAGGATAGTATAGTAGACATACAATGATATGGCGACCGAATCATGACGTTGAAATTAGTGTTAGGAGCAGAGGTTTTGAATATAGTTTGTGCTTACACACCCCAAGTAGGACTAGAAGATAGTATAAAGACAACATTTTGGGAAGAATTAGATAAGGTGATTCAAAAGATTCCACAAAGGGAGATGATTTGTTTAGGAATAGACTTAAATGGACATGTCGGTAAAGAGGCATTAGGATATCCAGGGATTCATGGAAACTTTGGTTTTGGGGATATAAATGAGGAAGGTAGGGAGATTTTAAATTTTGCTATAGCATTTGATCTCTTTATAGTCAATACAATCTTCAAAAACGAGATGAACATTTAATTACTATAGGAGTGGCTTATCACAAACACAAATTGATTACTTTATTTGTAGAAAAAAAGATAGAGCGTGTTGTAAAGATTACAAGGTAATTCAAGGAGAAAGCTTAACCACCCAACATCGACTTTTAGTTATGGATTTACAAATAAAAAAATGGACAAAGAATAAAAGAGTGCATCGAGCTATTAAGACTAAATGGTGGAACCTCAAAAGCGAGAAAGAAGATATATTTAAATAGAAAGTCCTTCAAGGAGATGTTTGGAATTATGTTGGTGCACCTTGTGATATGTGGAACAATATGACTCCATATTAGGAAAGTAGCGAAAGATGTGTTAGGTGTATCTAAGGGAGGTGTACCGGCACAAAAAGAAGCTTGGTGGTGGAGTGAAGTAGTGCAAAATAAAATCAAGGCAAAGAGGGCATGCTACAAATTACATTATGCTAAGAAAACTAGTGAAACTTTAGAGGCTTATAAGAAAGCAAAAAAGGAAGCAAAAAAGGCTCTCAGTGAAACAAAAGCTAAAATTTGGGAGGATTTATATAAAAAAACTCAACTCAAAAGAGGGTGAAAGAGATATTTTTAGGATAGCTAGGGCTAGAGATAAGAAAATTAAAAATCTTAATTATATTAGATGCATCAAGGACGATGATGAAAAAATTCTAGTGGCAAATGATGATATAAGAAATAGATGGAAAAACTATTTTTATAATCTTTTTAATGAAAATAAAGATGTTAGTATTAGTTTAGGAGATTTAGCTAAGTCAGAAAAGTATATAAACCACAATTTCTACCGATGTATTCAAAAGAACGAAGTCAAAGAGGCTCTTAAACATATGAAGGGTGGTAAATCGGCAGGACCAGATAATATTCCTATAGAAGTTTAGAAAATACTAGGAGAAATAGGAATCACTTGGCTCATAAGACTATTTAATGAAATATGGAAAAACCAAAAGATGTCCGAGGAATGGAGAGCAAATACACTTATACCATATATAAGAACAAGGGAGACATTCAAAATTGTGTGAATTATCGAGGTATCAAGTTAATGAGTCATACTATGAAATTATGGGAAAGAATTATCGAGCGTAGGTTAAGACAAGTATCAAGTACAACAGAGAACCAATTTGGATTCATGCCAGGCAGATCTACTATTGAAGCGATTCATCTTTTGAGACATCTTATGGAACATTTTAGAGCAAAAAAGAAAGACCTTCACATGATATTTATTGATCTAGAAAAAACTTATGATAGGGTACCGAGGGAGGTTCTTTGGAGAACTTTAGAAAAAATAGGTATCCCATTGACATATATTAATCTTATAAGAGACATATATGATGGTGCAAAAACATGTGTGAGGACTCATGAAGGAATGACTGACTTCTTTGAAGTTAATATTGGGTTACATCAAGGATCAACTTTAAGTCCATACTTATTTATAATGGTGATGGATGAGTTAACAAAACATATTCAAGATGAAGTACCTTGGTGTATGTTATTTGCAGATGACATTGTATTAGTGGAGGAGTCTAAGGAAAAAGTTAATAGAAAATTGGAACTATGGAGAGAAACATTAGAAAGCAAAGGCCTCCGACTTAGTAGAACAAAGACATAATATATGGAATGTAAGTTTGATCATTTGGTTACTTCAGAGGACATAGAAATTAAAATTGGCACACATTGCATTCCCTAAAAAGAAAGTTTTTAATACCTAGGGTCAAATTTTTCAGAGTGATGGAAGAATTGATGGAGATGTTACACATAGAATTAATGCTGGTTGGTTAAAATGGAGAGGAGCATCAAGTATTCTTTGTGATAAGAAGCTACCATTAAAATTAAAAGGTAAATATTATAGAGCAGCAATTAGGCCTGCCATGTTATATGGTTCAGAGTGTTGGTTAGTTAATCATCAACATGCATAAAAGATGTCTGTGATAGAAATGAAGATGTTGAGATGGATGAGTGGTCATACAAGAAAAGACCGTATACATAATGTGGTTATTAGAAACAAATTAGGAGTGACACCAATAGAGGATAAAATGAGAGAACATCGTTTAAGATGGTTTGGACATATAGAAAGAAGATCAAAAGAAGAACCTGTAAGAATGTTAGAAAAACTAAATTTGGAAAGTATTAAAAGAGGTAGAGGACGACCACAAAAGTGTTGGAAAGAAACAATAAAGAATGATCTAGCTTATTGGGAGTTAACTGCTAGCATGGCACACGATAGGGATCTGTGGAAACAAAGAATCCATGTAGCCGACCCCGTCTAGTATGGGAAAAGGCTTAGTTGTTGTTGTTGTTGTACTTTAGGTTTTAACGACCTAACTTAAGGAAGATATTGCTTTCTAGATGGGTACTGTTACTTGCGTGCAGCCATTCTATTAATAGGAAATAAAAATGCCTGGTAAAGATCAACAAAGGAACTACTTTGCTAGGTCGTGCTTTGATTGGTGAAGCTTAATATTTCATGCTATTGTTTGTGTGAATTCTATGGATTCACATAAATGAGTATGCAAAACGTTTTATGGAACTTTTGGCTTGTTCTAAGATACCATTTTAAATATTTTATATGTTTTATTGGCTATTTAGGGAATCTTTGGATAAATAAATGGAGCCCTAGCTTTGGTAATATATACGGGAGAATAATTGGCATGATCTTTTGTATGTTGGATTGGACAAATATATGGTAGTATACTCCTTTATGGTTTTTATTGAGGAACGATCTTTATTGTGTCAAAGCTGCTTATCTTTTATATGAATAATGCTTATGTCTTCAATGTTCTGTATCATCTGCCTTTTGTTTTGACTATTGGTTTCTTCTTCATTCACATGGTTGTCCACCCTGTCTATCTCACATGTTATGGCTTTGATGGTAAACTATTATTTTGCAGCTTTGGGTTAATTGACACGATATATAGAAGCGTAAAGTAAAAGATGGCCATGCCATCACTTTATGATAAATTGGTTGCTCAACTTCGAACAGCTAGTAGGTATAACCATACATGTTTCCTGGATATTCTTTGATGATACTCTATTTATTTATTATTTTTTGGAGACATATGCACATTGGTACATACACTTCTATATTTGTTTGTGTGTACCTGCACATAATACATATGGACCAAATGGGCCTTTATCTAACACATTTCCATCTATTTATATGGTCATCAAGTGTTGCATTTCCATCTGTAACTGTTGCCACTAATTCAAAGCTTCATTAGTCTATGCTCCATGCTTAATGAGTTTGTCAGGTACTATACTGGCTATCCAAAGGATCTTGGTCCTTCTAGGGTTATTCATTTTACGTCAGAGAGGCAGTTTGTGCAGCTCCTTCATGAGGGCCATCCTGTGGTTGTTGCATTTACAATCAAGTAATTTTGTAATATTCAGTCAAAATTTTCCGATAGTCGTTCTCATGGGACGGTTTTGTGGTACTGTTTGCAGCTATTGCACTAATGAATTGTTTGCAGGTGTAATTAAGCAAAACATCTGGATAAAGTATTAGATGAAGCTGCTGCTGAATTTTATCCTAACATCAGATTTGTGTGTGTATGTCTTCTTTTGTTAAATATGTACATGTTCCTCCTTATATATTGGTTTTATATGTTTTCTTTTTGGTATGTCTTCGTATTCATTCCCTTGACGGTGTTCATATCCAGGTTGAGTGTCCAAAGTATCCAGGCTTTTGTATTGCCTGGCAAAGGAAAGATTACCCATTCATTGAGATATTTGGTAGGCATCAAGGATTTGAGGGATGCTTTGGCAGGCCATAGTGGTGGAAGTCCAACACCTCTGAAGGAGTCCGGGTCGAGGAGTTGGTAACAACAACAACTAAGCATTTTCCCATATTAGATGGCATCGACAACATGGATTCTTTGTTTCAAAGAGCTTGATCCTATGCCATATTAAAGGTTAACTCAACACCTTAACACTTTTTGTGGTCTTTATCTTTCTCCTTTAATATTTTCACCATCTATTATTATTTGACACCTTACATGAGCTTTTCCACGTATCCAAACCATCATAACGATTCTATCTCATTTCATTATCCATTAGTTGACACTTCTAATTTGTTTCTAATAACCTTATTGTGAGTACGGTCTTTTTGTTATATGACCACATATCTATCTCAACATTTTTATTTATGCTATGGATATCTTTTGTACAATATATATATATATATATATATATATATATATATATATATATATATATATATATATCAAGTTCATTATGATTGCCTCTTTGTTTGGGAAAATGTTTAGAAAATCTTTCTCTTTGGTCTTGCTTTTACTTTATATTATCTTATGGATTGCATACCGTCGTCAGTGTCTGTCCATCTTGCTTTTTCTAGTGTCTTTGTCTGCTATAATATTCTCTCTTTCATGGAAAGTTCAACTCGCTGTCAGCAGTTAGTTTCAAACTTTCACTCCATAGCGTGTTAGACTTCCAATTGCTTTCTATTTATGTGGAGCTCTAATTTGATACAATTCATTCATGATTGGTTATCGGTCAGGCTGCTAAACAAGGAAGGGTTGCTGACCCAAACATAACCAAGTATTCTGTCAATGTTTTGCCGGTAAGTTCTTAGTTTTCATTACTGATGCTTCATGTAGTATGGGGAACATATTTTGCTTCGTATTATTAGAGATTGATTCTGCACGCTTGTGCATAAACATTACTTTGTGATGTGTCAAAGGTTGGTTGGTGTACTTCGTTTTTATCTACAAACGGTTGTCTGCTTGCTTTGAAGTTCTTGCCATTTCCTATAAAAAGTACACGCAAAATCCGGGTGATGCTTTGGTCTAGTGTCTAATGCATGGTACTTCTATGTGTTATTTAATTTCTTAAAGCACAAGAACCATATAATCATTAAATGGTTGACATAGGTCTCTGAACCCTGTTCTGTAGATAAACCTGATGAAGCCAAACCCTTCCAATTTTCTGTGCTCGGATACATTCATATTGCACCAGCAATTTTTTGAGTACAGAAACAAATAATGGATTAACATTATAACTTAAGCCACTTCTTTGCACTCCAGCAAACAACCATCATGCATATCACTGCCTTCTATGTTATTTTCAGATCTGAGATGTATAGTTCCTCCTCTACGGGATATCTCTTTTTTCTCTGAAATACATACATTCAATAAAATCATCTACGATCTCCTTTTCTGCAGTTCCATTATGACGTGAGTGCATACGGCTTTCGAGAGTTTTTCAAACGGCATGGATTCTATGAATCGCGATCAGACTCTTCGTGAAGCACTTATATGAATCAACATTGACCTGTACCCTCTGGCTGGATAAAACATCAACCTTTCAGGATTTGGAGGTTGGGCAGCAGTTCAATCAATGTAGTTTCCAATGTTACTCAAGTTCATTATGTTCAATGAGTTTAAGGCGTCCCCAGCCTAAACATCCTAAGCAACTAAATATGTTTCAGTTTTATATATAGGATTCAGCCTTATTGATATTACTTTTAGTATGTAACTCATCTACGATCTATTGGCAATAGTTACTATTTTGCACCCTGATTAGTTAAGTGAAATTTCCACCTATACCACCATGTTGTTGGTTGGGATGTTGAAGTTGGCTGGTTCGGGTACTTGAATCTAGAGATGTCTCAGCTGTTGGTTTGGTCACATCAGTCAATGAGCATGAGCGAGGCACAGACCGTTGTCCTTTGCTCGGGGCTTACGCATAATGGAAAGTGCTTTGGCTGCTAAATGGTGTTCAGGGTTTGATTCCCACCTAAAAGATACTTTATCGGACTTACTAATGATGGAAGACTTGATTTTTTTTATTTACCTTTTAACTATTAAAGTTAAAAGATAGGTAAATATTATAGAGTGGTTAGATTTGCGGTTTTGAGTGTTGAGATATGGATGAGTAACTACAAAAGAAAAAATTATATACTTAATGTGTGAGTAGTATTATTAGATGAGAAATATTAATATGGCACACAACCGAGCTCTATACTATGAGAAATGTGGCATACAATGGAGCTCTATACTATGATAGCAACTAAGTAGTACAAAATAAAAAACCATATACTTAATGAGTAGTACTATTATATAAAAAGACGGTCAAAAGAAGTTTTGGTAAGAAGCAATGAGAAATATTAAAAAAGACAAGGAAGACATTAATATGGCACACAATCGAGCTCTATATATATATATATATATATATATATATATATATATATATATATATATAAAGAGAGATAGAGAGAGAACTGGCATGTGCTAGTACCACTATTAAGTCCTAGCATACTCAAGCAAATCTCTCCTATTCATCTCTACCGTTTATCTTGAGTGATGATAGTTAAATTTGAATTTAATTGAAATTGTTTGGATATTATAGAACCTAAGTATATTAACGTATATCACTGCTTATTTTTTACCCTTGGGTGACCAACCCTCACCTTGATTGATTGCTCACACATGCATGCCTCAAAGGAGCAATCTGATTTGCTGATGAAAAACACAATGTGTGTGTGTAATCAAGATGATACACCAGTACCAAATCTTCTCTACGAGGACTCAACACACCGGAATCCCACCCTCGTGGGCGAACGATGGGAGAACAGTCTCCTGGTCTATGACAATCGCCTGACCAGTCTCCGCTGGCGAACACGCAACCAGAGGAAGAAGACCAGCAACTTAACACGATCAAACAGGAGCTTCTAATGGTAATTCCATGCATGCTCACTCGATCCGAGTTCAAGGTAGATCCAATACATACATACTCTCAAATTCACCGGCCAGGAGGAGCACACTGCACGCCCACATGCTTGGTCCAGGGTCGTCAAGTGCTGAATCGGGGTGTCGATACCCGTCCTGCCATAGCTCCTAACAGTGTTTGGCATATTATCTAAAGAAGGATTATGGATGATAGACAAACTTATGATAATGAGGGGCCTTACCTTTTGTAATAGTTAGTAGAACTCTACTACTATTGATCTATTCTAGTTTATCGTATCACATTGACACACTTGTAGGAACTGTATTTTGGGTCCTGTTCGGGTTAGCGGGTTCAATGCAGGTTTAGGGCAAGGTTGAGTCGGATTCAGGTTGGATGCAAAACTGGTTCAAATTGGTAATGTTTTGGGCTTGGACTGTTTTATTAGGGCATAGTTTTGCTTTACGAGAGATGGTCGTGTCCGGACTACGGATAGGCGGACAACTGTGTATCTAAAATAGGGCCCGTTTCTTAAACGGGCCTAGATACCCGAACCAAACATATGAGTCAGCCCCATGGGTTTGGGTCCGTTTACCCGTTCGGATAAACCCGACTTACTTTAGGTCTTCACTTAGGGTTTTGGCTTTTATAAGAGTACCCTAGGGTTTCATCGTTCGCTCTCTAATTCGGTTTTCCGCAGTAAGGGAAGGAAGAGAAGGAGAGCGTGTCAATGGCGGCACCGAAGAAGGAGAGGGGGAGCAGGAACAAGGAGCTCGTGAGGGGCGTGGGTAAGTATTCGAGATCGAAGATGTATCACAAGAGGGGCCTCTGGGCGATCAAGGCCAAGCACGGTGGTGCCTTCCCTAAACACGACGTCGTTCCGAAGGACGCCGAGAGCAAACCCGTCGAGAAGGCTTCCAAGTACTACCCTGCCGACGACGTCCCCAAACCTATCCCCAACAATCACAAGTCCAAGCCCACCAAGCTCAGGTGATCTATTTCTCCTATTTGATCTCTAATTTGAGGAAAAAGACCATGTACTTCATTTGGGAGGTGTTTTTTGAATAATGGATAGCTAGACGCGATTTGATTTTGGAGGAAAAGTAGTAGGTGCCATTTGGCTTGTAGAAATGGTGGTTGAGATTTGGTTTTGAAGGGAAGTTGTTGATGTCGTTTGGCTTTGTGGGAAAATTTTTGGGGGAGATTTATTTTGGGGTATCGTGTGATTGGTGTAGATGGGAAATAAATTGGAATTACCCTAGGTGTGGAGGAAAACGTTTGATTGTAGGTGGTTTTCTTCCCTTTTTGATCTCTCTCTTCATGTTTCTTGATAGAAGAGGCAATATTTGGTTGTGGAAGAGTAGTTGTTTTTTAGATGCATCTGGGTGTGATATGATTGGTATGGTTGTCTACTTCCTCTCTTTGATATCTCCTCTGCAAGTTTCTTCGAAAGACAACCTAGCATTTGGTTTAGTGTTCATTCAGGAAATAGTTTGGTGGTTGCGGTTTGCTTTTGTAGATCTGAGCTTTACTTTGTTGGTCTTCCGGGATGTATCTTGAAGGAATAAGTGTAACTCCCAGCAATTCCTAACATCGCTGGCTTCTTGTAAATTTCTTTATTTTTTCATATAGTTGACGTGCTTCCTATGGTGAATGCAGGGCTAGCATTACTCCAGGAACGGTTTTGATCCTTTTGGCTGGGCGCTTTATGGGGAAGAGAGTTGTTTTCTTGAAGCAGCTCCCCTCTGGGCTTCTTCTCGTTACTGGTAATTGTTCTTAGCTGATTTTTGAATTATAACCATGGGTTTCTTACTTTTTTTATTGGCAAACGATTTCCTTCCTCATTTTTTTCTGCAAATTATTATCTTTTTTTATCCCTTTGAGGGCAATCTTGATCCATTTAATTTATTACATATATGTGTATCTATAAATTTAATTGATACTAACTTATAAATTGTGAGGAAAATTAGTTTACAAAGATTCTCTGTAAACTGTCACAACCGGTCAATATTTTCAAAAAGTTGGGTAGGTGTAGCTGGCAGTGCCCGAAACCTTACCCATATCAGTGTGTTCCCGCATTTGTGTTTAAGTGACACTTAACGTAGATCATGCATAAGTTTACAAGAATATTGCTATCCCTGTAGCACAGTGAATATCTTTCTGAAGTATCTGGAAGCTTCGGGTTTCATGGTTCTCATGGCCCGGTGGAGCATCGGCTCACTGTTTAGGAATCAAGATCCCTTTGTAAATTATTCTGTCAAAACCTATAATGACCACGTCATCTTTTAGGAGATATTCTTGAAGTCTCCAAACAATACTTGATTTAAACAGAAGTCATGCACTTCTCCCGAATGTATAGGCTTCATTTCCTTTTTATTTATTTCTTTTGATTCAGACTCTTGCTTCTTGCCCCACATTTATGAATCAAGCATCACATTGGCTTATGTTTTTTTCCTTTCTCTTCCCATTGTACGCTTGCATGTGGCTGGTATGGTTTGGTTTATTGCAAGAAGGGAACTTATTGTGTATTTCACCTGGGCTGATGCCTTCTATACACATTGAAGTGATCGTTGCTTGTAGACGTCTCTTGTCTTAATTCGATCTACACCGTCATACAATTGGGTTTGGACCTATTGTCTCATTGGAGGCTTCTTTTGCATCTCTACCCAACCATTCAGTATTTACCATCTCTCACAATTTTATTTATTGGACTGATTAAAAGCTGGTTCAACATGTTGAGTAGCTGTTGATATTTCAATTTTCAATATTTAGTTTATCAAGTTGAATTGCTGATTGCTTTTCGAATTCTATATTGCTGGTGAATATATGCATTTGATTACCTCATCTGCTGCTTCTGAGAATCCTGATTGGCAGGTCCAAGTTTTCCTGCTTTGTGTATTTGGTCCATGGAATTCCCGCTTCCATGTTACAGTTGATTACGTGGACTTTGCATGCTTACAGTTTCTAGATAATTGGGTGCATTTAGTTATCCCGCAATAAATTTATCATGTGTTATCTTCTGATGCGCAATATGGATTGGACCAATACTGATTATGCTATGCATAACGTCACTTTTCTGACAACCCTCTAATCTGGCTCCCTATCCACAGGGCCGTTCAAGGTGAACGGTGTTCCACTGAGGCGTGTCAACCAAGCATATGCTATTGCAACTTCTACCAAGGTCGACATCACGGGTGTTGATGTCGAAAAGTTTGATGACAAGTACTTCACAAAGGAGACACCAAAGAAGAAGAATAAAACAGAAGGGCAGTTTTTTGAGGCCAACAAAGAGGTTCTTTAAATCTTAATGCCTATGCTGCGCAATTGAATTGGATTATTCTCATCATCATTCATATATTCTGAACCTTTTTTTACAGGAATCCAAGGCTCTGCCCCAGGAAAGAAAGGACGATCAGAAATCTGTTGACAGCCAACTTATCCCCATCGTAGAGGCCGTCCCAGACTTGAAGGCTTATCTTGGAGCTAGATTTTCCCTGAGGAAGGGCATGAAACCTCATGAGCTTGTCTTCTAAACAGATTTAAGGAAAGATAGTTTATAGTAATGTCTATCAACATTTGAGGAACTATTCTTGTAGTTTTGACTCCTATCTTCATCCTGATTTCATGGCCAGTTTTTGTCACTGAAGATATTTTCTTTGCATATCGATGTTTTTCTGGGGGACATGAGTAATTCATT
The DNA here is from genome assembly GCA_036023115.1 of Brasenia schreberi. Classification (NCBI taxonomy): domain Eukaryota; kingdom Viridiplantae; phylum Streptophyta; class Magnoliopsida; order Nymphaeales; family Cabombaceae; genus Brasenia; species Brasenia schreberi. The sequence goes on from JAYKKT010000049.1 coordinate 12,483,531, forward strand.
TGCTAGACTTGTTCCTGTGCTTCAACTTTCGATTTTTGTACTTGGTTGTATGTGATGATTTCCACAACTTCTTTGTGAAGTTCGTATTCTTGCTTGATGTGCGCTGGCTGAGTTCGTATGCTTTCACTAATAACAAATGTTAATGATTTCCTTGACTTCGCATCATCATGGCAACATCTGCATGTCGTCTGCCTCACCTGAAATCAGCAAGACACCTATAAAATCTACTCACTCGAAATCTTTTTTGGAAATCTTCATGGATGGCCTCATCTGGAATTCACCCACCTGAAGTTTGCCTCGCTCTGAAAAATTTTCTAGCCCGCCATTGCGTAGTTACCCTTCTACCCTTCTGTTGTGTCATATTAGCAGCGAGTTTCAAGAAAACTAGGGTATGATTTCCTGACACAGTGGAATCGACTACCTGGATTTTAGTTACCATTGTATTGTTCATATTGTCATTAATTCCCGAGAAATAAGACAAGTGCATTCTTTTCATTTCTTTTCTAATACCTTTTTTCCGCTATCCAGAAGCCTATAAGGATTCTGACTAATCTGTTCGAGCTGGTTTGACTTACCATGGGTGGAATCGTCTTGCTGGTTTTCTCCACTCACAAGACTCGAACTCAGAGACCTTGCCTAAGGGGAAAAGCAACTGAACCACTGGAACCACCAATGTTGGTTGTTCTACACACCTTTGGGATCTTCATTTCCAGTCTTTTAAATGGTTGACGGTCCGCATTTTCATGCCTTCTCAATGAGGTACTCCTGGGCTGCCTCTTCTCAAATGTTCCGGCTTCTTTAACAGCCCACAAGTCCTTGGTTGCTAAACTTGTTAATCGTGATTAGTGGGTTTCTTTTTCTCTCATAGGTAAAAGTTAGTGGAACTGGAAAACCCTAGATGGCTGGAAATTACCCCCAACCTGAGGACTACTTGGTATTCGTGAAAGATTACAGGCCTTGATGATGCTTGTCTGTAGCTCAATATTTGGAATGACAAACTGAGAATGGTATTTCGCAGGTATCCCCGTGTGGCATGAAGGGGGAAGCCAGGGCACTAAGGACGGAGGCTAGTGCAAGATTTGCAATTAAAATGGTCGCAGTCGCATGAATTATGCAATAGAACGATATCCAAATTTTGATTCCTAATTCTTTGTTTTAATAAATAAAAATTATTGTCCTTATTAGCTATGACCAGCGATCTGGAGAGGGATCAATTATGTTGCTTGGCTCGTCCCGTGATGGGTCTTCGGCAAGGTGAGGCATCTGAGATGCCTTCATCCAAAATTCACAAAAATAAACAAACAAATGGTATAGCCAATGGTTAGTCTGTGGGCTATGACACCGAACCCATAAAATCGTATCTGTTCATCTCCACTTGCATATGTTATGGATTTACCACTGGACATGTCCTTGTTTTCCAGCTTCGTTAGGATTTCAAACCTTTTCTTGCAATATGACCGGGTCGTTAATCTGATCTACCACAGAATTAATGGCAACTCATGTGCTGACTGAAGTGACTGGATTTCAGTGTCGTTCCCTTTCAGATTTCTAAATAGGCAGAGGAACATTACATCCTAAGGTTGGATGAGCCGCCTCCTGTTGTTCCCCTTCACATTTCTTTCATTATACAACAGTAACAAACTTATGAAAGCGGGAAGAATGTGTTTACAATACTACAATACCTCAAACCCAGGTTTTTCAAGTAAAGTTAGCTATCTTTATTGTACAACATAACCATTAATTGCTAAGGAAAATCAACTCAATGAACAAGCAAGCCCAGAAAAAAACATTCACACAACAAAGACGATCAAAGCCCATATTTGGAGGACAATATACACATTGTCAACAGCTTTACCTATGAAATCCTTCAGTCAGCAGCCTTGAATGTTCTCAAAGCATGCTATCTATTCTAGCTGGTAATCGCTTGAAGAAATTGATTGGAACTGAGGGCAGTTTACTCCTAAACCTTGGGTGCCTTAGCGCGTAGAGCCCCCCAACCAAACCCACCACCCTGAAGGGTGTCACATACAAGACAACTGCTGCAATCAAACAGAATGCTATGAACAAGCATGTCGCTCTCGGGTCCCTCCAGATCAGGAGGGACTGAAACCTCTCTCCTTGTGTAGCAATGTCTCCAACTACCGTCTGCATCCTCCCTGCGATGCTCCTGAGTCGATCATACCTTATGCGAACTACCTCTTGTGGCTTTGAAGTCGGGAAGGTATCGAATTCCTCATCCAACTCATCATTGCTCACAGCTTCTGCCCATGAGAGTTGTGTATCCATGTGGGGAGGATGCCTTGGTCTATATCTGTAATTCCAGAGCCCAATCATAAACATGTAAAGGAAGACTGTTGGGAGGATCAGTTCAGGATACCATACAAGAATCAAGAACAGCACATGAAACAGCACAGTGGTAACAGGGTTCTTCCAGTGGCAAACGTCGTTGAACCATTTCCAGATTGAGATCACGCTAGAAAACAGAGATATGACCCTGAAGAAGTTTGCTTTGCTCCTCCTCATGCTCCATAAGTGGGAGTCTACATCCAACATATATTCTACAACCTCCTTCCTTAGCGGAGGTTCAGCTCTCCCCAGCCTTGCTGCTACTATGTTCATGGCTTGGTGCCTTAGTGTGTCGAGCTGGCTCACAGTGAAAGGATGCAGGTAATGCATCTTGGGAAGCAGAGGATGACCGTAGAGATATATCATATGTGCTAGAGATAAGCATGTGAATCTAACTGCTAGATGAAGTTCACCCATTTTCTTCAATCCAGAGGGGTGAAGGGCAAGCAGAGAATATGAGTGAGTGTATATCTTGTCAGTTTCTAAAGTCGAAAGGCGGATTCTTACCTTCCCTATCCGTGAATCTCTTGCCAGGCCAGCACTAGTTAGCTTATCAGTGGCACCAAGATGACAATTATCGAAGACTCCCAATGTGATTACAGTACATGGGTCATAAACCTCCCAAGTATACTGTTCGTTCCATTTAGGAGCAGAACTGTCTAAGATAGTTCTTGTTCTTACCCACTTCTGCCCATACTTAGCCACACAATATGCGTCCGTGGTGCCTTTTCCATCTCTACTTTTCATGGGGAGCAATCCTTTTGCACTCAGTATGCCGACTTCGAGGATTCCTACCGGTTCCTTCCACAATTGTTTCGCAGTTGGCTTTTGGTCAGTAATATACATGGTAGACTCATCAAGAACATGATAAGCACCTTCCAGACATACTCTGAGGTGAACTCTGCTAGAGAACTTGAGCTCCTTTCTCTTGTCAGCCTCCAACACGCCGAAGCCAAACCTCTCCAGATTGAACCAGCGGGAATGAACCGGCCGATTGTCCAATCTTTTCTCAAAGGTTGTTAATGGTATCATGATCTTTCCCAGCACATCATCTCTTGTGGGGGTTACTCTGTCCTCCACAGTGAGAATAAGCTGCTCTTCAAATGGCTCGGCAGTGACGAAGACGAAATCCTCATTCCAGAATGGAGTGGTTGTAGTTCGAGTAGATGATATCTTAGTCCTTAGGATCTGGGTGCCTACTTGGACTTTAACAAATACCTCAAGGGACCTGCCTTTCTCATTTGGCTGCAAGTCTTGTGCTTCAATCACATTGACTCGAAGATACCATAGTTTAGGTGAGACATATACCTTTGATCTGACATTGAAAACTCCTTCACCATGAACCGCAGCTGCATCACTGTGCCATGCCTCGGAGAAAGCTTCATCTGCTTGTGTTCCCATCCAGACAGCAATCATAGTCTCCCCCTTCACCTTGCTCTCGCCTCGCCGGTCATCTAACCGGTACCACTGCGGTGCCAGTGGACTATCAGGAGGAACCCTTGTGGGTACTTCATTGAGATCAAAGGACACCTTCCCAAGATAGTCATCCCTCCCAATCATCTCCTTGTCCTTGACAAATATCTCCAGCAAGGAGGACTGTATCCTCTCCTTCGAGAAGGCAAAAACTTGGTTCCACTCAGGGTTAGGCTTCTTCTCAAAGTATCTCGTTCTCCCCTTGTAGTTACCAAGCTTTACCTCTACGTAAGGATCACAACTCCCTGTGATAATATTGGTTGGAAGCTCTTTAGCCTTCACCACTCGAACGTAGAGGTAATAGTTTTGTTCGACGAGATCGTAAGTGCCAGCGAACTTCTCTCCACTCCCCCATAGGCTGCCCCCTCCAACCATCCATCTCTCTCCAAGTTGTGGTGCTGTATCTTTCACTTTGTAATCCTCTTGAGAGTGGCGTATTTGATACATGTTTAATCAGTAATCCTTCAGTATAGTTCTTTTTGGTTGGTATGTGCTGGAACTGAGTTTTGGGCAATCTCAATTTGCAATTTGGGAGGATACTTGATCTCCTTTGATGCAGACGTGAAATTGATATAGCAGGAATAGGATACAGGATGCTGATATTGGTAATAATGGTATTGCTGAAGCTGATTACGTTTGATTTGGGAAGGACTTGTGGGGTGTCGAGTTCAGCTTTGTCATAGAGGAACGTCTGTATTGCTAGAGGCAGCACCAATGGTGATGGTGGAGTATTGGCTTCATGGAAAAGGTAGATGTTCAACTGCAACAGAAGTTTCTCGTTGCAGAGATGGTTGAGGTCTCTGTCAATGAGGGTGCTGAAGTTTTTGGTTATCAAAGTCTAATTCTATGAAGGAGATTAAGGGACATTGACAATCTGTTGGTATGTAATCAAGGGCATGTATGGTTTTATGAACTAGCTTCATCCTATGCTTGTCTTGCTCTTTACCCTCGTACAATGAAGCAAAGGCTCCACGGAAGGAAGCCCGAGTTTTGAACAAGAAGCAAAGCTGTTTATTCCCTTGTTTAGTTTTCAGAAAGCAGAAACAGTATGGTGGAAGGATCCACTTTAAACTCTTCTGAGAAGCGGGTTTTTTGTATAAGGATGGAGAAGCAGGCACCAGAAAAGGAATCAAAAGTTACTAGAAACAAAAAAACAGTTGGAAATTTGTTCACTGTTGCAAAGCCCGAGTTTTGAACAAGAAGCAAAGTTGTTTATTCCCTTGTTTAGTTTTCAGAAAGCAGAAACAGTATGGTGGAAGTATCCACTGTAAACTCTTCTGAGAAGCGGGTTTTTTGTATAAGGATGGAGAAGCAGGCACCAGAAAAGGATCAAAAGTTACTAGAAACAAAAAATCAGTTGGAAATTTGTTCAATGTTGCATATCCTTTGCATCAAGAGGAAGTCTCTTCAGTGCTAAAATTGACTCGGTTGTGCAAATCCTTTTGAAGACTCTCAGGTAAGAGTTGGTTTTTATTCTCTCAATATTAGAAAGGGAAAAGGATTGAGTTGGTTGTCTAACCCCATGTTGATATAATTTAATTAAAGCTTCAAATCTATACAAGACAACTTTTGCCGTCTTTTTGCCTTCTTGAGCAGTTAGATTTAAAGCCGGATCCTCTCTAGAGAAGTTCCTTTCTTCGTTAGCACGGGCAAGTGCATTGATCGTCTTTCAAATAAATCAAGGAGACAAAAAAGACAGAAAAGAGGTTCGAAAGGACAGGGAATAAAGACGATGCAATCCTCTGAACCAAGTTTCATTGATTCTTTTTATTCTTATAAATGGAGATTCCTCAGCCGTCCCCAAAGTCTTGGTGCTAACATATGTCTAATCTGATTCCGGATCCTTCTAGCTAGGTTGGGTATTTGAAATGATAGCCGCTTATAATATGGTTGTTTTTCAGATTTACCCTGTGGACCTGCTTGTGATATGAACATCAAATAGCATGACACAAACACAACTAAGCCTTTTTCTCATACTAGATGGGTCACTTACATGGACTCTTTATTTCTATAGAACCTGATCACGTGTCATACTAACAATTAACTCAACATCAGCTTGATCATTATTTATTATTTTCTTCGAACTTTCTCTTCTTCTTTTGATATTTTCCAAATCTAGTTTCTAATATTTTTTTACCAGAGCTTCTTTTAGTCATCTTTACATGTTTAAACTATCTTAAACGATTTTCTCATTTTATTATCTATTGTTGTTTCTAATAATCTTGTTATCTATATGGTTTTTCTTTATGTTATCACTCGTCAATCTCAACATCTTCATTTCTACTATAAATATCTTTTATATATATTGATGATTAATTGCCCAATACTCATAATCATGTGTATATATATACACACAAAGAGAAATCAAATTCCAATCAAAATCTCATAGAAGTATCAGTTATGCCAAAGGAGCTCCAGAACCAATACGATCAAGAACTAGAACTCCGATTACCAAAGCCTCTCCATCAACCATGCCAGGAAACAAACTCAGATCTTGTATACAGAATAAATAATCAAATAAAAGATGGAAGAAATTCTTCACCTTCTTTACATCTCCAAAATTGTCCTCATACTGTCCACCCAGTTCATCCACGATCCTGGGAGAGAGAGAGCTATTGGATCTTGCAACTTCGCTCATATACATGCTTATGTGTGCCTTATACTTTCTTTCTTGTTTTAGGGTACAAGTACAATAAGAATGTTTCTTATATTTTTTTCAAAAATCTTCTTAACTTTCTATAATAACACTCATGTATGCAAAAAGTAAAGTATCAAATTGTTATGCATGTGTTAATATATATATATATATATATAGCCATTGGATCATGTCCACTATTAATGCTACTCACTTATACTCAACCATTCCTTTTTGAAAGCATGAGAATAATAATATTATTTTTATCTTTTCTAAAAAACTCTTAAAAAAAATTAAATTATATTTGTGCCACAACAAACAATGAGTGGACATATCAGAGATAGGCATGATCCAATTTTTGTGTGTGTGTGCACGTGTGTATGTATGTGGGCATATGTATAAATGTATTTATTTATTTTGACTACTCTACCATTTAATTGGAAGTGTTATTTGCATACCCTGTTGGCATACAGCCGCTCTTAAAACTCGGGTTGCACGTTACCCTGCTATAGAAAACCTTTTGGATATATATATCTTTGATTCTTTCATAAGCATCCTGGCTGTTGATTTGCTTAATGATGATTAATCTTTTTTATTCATTGTGCTTAACTGTCTGATTTCAAATGCACATACTCGAGTTTATCTGACGGTAAGCTTCATCTGATCCGCAGCAATCTCAGCCAAATGCATTTAGATTGAGTTCAAGAATTTTCTCGAGAAGGGTTTATACACAAGCACAGGTTGACACGAAAGATGCATTTGACTAACCACGTCATAAAAACCATATTGTTTAAGGAGAGCATCGTCCATGAGTAAGTTCATTCATGCTCTAATCTTCTTAAAGATCTCAACAGCTTGATCTTTATATACAAAATACATACATAGTTATTATATATATGCCGTATGTCATAAACATCAATATCTTGGTGATTAAATATAAACATCATGTATGAGTTACGATGGATGTATTTAACCCATATGTTATCCACAAGATACAGCCAAGTTTATTTCTCACCGCACATCTCCATCATGCACATTCACACCGCGTCGGGTTGCAATAAAACCAAATCTTATCTTCTTAGTCAGTCTTAAAATCTACAAATGCATTTAACGACACGTCTCTCGCTGCATTGAACACGATACTATAAACGACATCTACTGATTACGTAAGGTTGCATGGCAGGTCTTGGTCAGGTTCGAACCGGGTCTGGTCAGCCCAGCTTCTAGATCAATTGAATACTTCTGACCCACCCCTCGTGTGGCTCGATTTGGTCTCTTATTCACGTATGCTTATTCTCAGAATCTAAAACCCTGACGACTTACCTGCATTGGGTACACATCAGTTCGGAACTTCTCGTGACTCATTTCGTATATTTAATAGTTAAACTACAAAATTCAGGTAATAGTTTGATTTTCATAGACCCAATTAAGCTGTCAAGTTCAAAATTACGGGTCAAAACGATTTGAATATGTATCTCCCATGGCTGTACAAGAACCACTCTCTCTCTCTCTAATATATATACATATATATATATATATATATATACTCTCTCTAATATATATGATTCAAAGTATCAAAAAGTAAAGATAAAAATAGTTATGTAAGATTTAGGATATTATGCATTTACCACTAGAGTGTTCAAAATGTATAATATTTTTTAGTACATAATGTTACATAAACATCTCAAAGGTTTGATATATACGTGAAAATTGAATTGAATGTATATTATTCTTTTCAAATCTTTAACTTTGACGTCAAAGATCAAACGGTAGAAACCTAACCTTTATGTAACATTATCCATTAAAAAAAACATTATGCATTTAAGACTATATATATATATATATAGAAGTACGGTGGTTGGTTGTGGTGAACAGGACTCATCTAACACACCTAGGAAGTCTCACAAAGCTGCATCTTCTTCTTCTTCTTCTTCGGTTTTCATCGTTTTCACTATTTCCATCTTTACTCATTTTACACCTTCCCTATCACAGCGTTGCCACCCGGATAACAAAGCCGCCCTCCTAGAAATCAAGAAAAGCCTTGGGGATTCCTACGTCCTCATCTCATGGAAGCCGGACGTCGACTGCTGAAGTTGGGTCACCGTCACGTGACGATACCACCAACCGGATCACTCGCCTAGAAGTTTTCCAGCCCACCGTCTAAAGCTCACCTCCCTGCAGTTTGTGGACTTGAACCACCTCACCGCGTTGAATGGCGGGATCCCTCCGGCCATCTGCGGCATCAAGAGCCTCACCTTCCTCTGTCTCAGTAAGAACCAGCTCTCCGGCCAGATTCCGGCGTGCATCGGCGGGATGACCGGATTGACGTTCCTCGACGTGTCATACAACGAGCTGTGTGGGAAGATACCGGCTGGACTGGAGCGTTTTAACGCTATGTATTTTGGTCATAACAAGTGCCTGTGCGGGGCTCCTCTTAGTGTTCCTTGGAAAGCTTGATCTCTAATGTGATTAGGCAAAATCTGTGCGTGAATAAAGTGAGGATAATCTTTTAAGAATAATTATCTATTAGCATTATTCATGGCGATTCTTTTCTTTGGCTTGTGTTCCCATCGTTTCATTTTCAGAAACAGTTCAACCCAAACATGAATTGTTAATTTTTTTCTCGTCTTATTTTATGTGGAAATGAGCATGGTTGCTGTCGATTGTCATATTGTTAACATATACTTTCCCTATTCATTTCGCATTCGTATCAGACAAGTCAGGGAAAGTTATGGCCACGGCTAAGAGTCAAAAGTAATTTCAAAAAATTTCAATTAAATATTGAAATTTTCAAAAGAATTTAAAATTTTTAAAAGTCCATTCCGCGGGAAACAAAATTCTGGATCTGCCACGAGAGAACCTGGTTTAGTATGGAAAAAGGCTTAGTTTGGTGTTGGTTTTCCATCTAGTAAGAGAAAACTATTCACTTCCTTTTCACATCCCATAGAAGTTCCGACTCTGGTCAATTAGTTCGAAGCATTTTCCTGCTTAAAGCAAGAACTAAGCATGTCTCCACCACTAGAAAACAAAGAAATTTGACGTGTGATCTTAGGAAAGAGCCAAATAAGGAAAAGGTGAAGGTTTCCATGAGTCAAGAAAAGATCCTTGTGAGAGTCTTCTCTGGGTTGGATAAAAATTCACCATTTATTAGGCTGGATGCACAAATAACACAAATAATATCAAAATTCCTCTTTATTTATTTATTTTTTCAGAGAGAGAGAGAGGCCAACTTTGTACTCAGTGCCTATAAATTCCATCCCTCCCCCTCAAAACAACTCAACCTCACAGGCTTCAATATAGAAAAGAGAAACCACAATGGCTTCTCCTTCTGTCTCCTTCCTTCACTCCATTCTCTTCATTACTCTTTGCTTATCCTTTCATTTCACCCCCATCGAGCCAGAAAGGTGCAACCCAGATGACAAGAATGCCCTCTTAGACATCAAGCAAACTCTAGGCAGCCCTCCCATCATCTCCACTTGGAACCCTTCTACTGACTGCTGCAAGTGGAACGCCTCCCAGGTCAAGTGTGATCCCTTAACAAACCGAACCATCAAGCTCGTCCTCTCCAACACCACTGTTGCCGGGTCTATTTCTCCGGCGATCGGCGACTTGGTGTCGCTTCAGTACCTCGACTTGAACCGACTTATCAACCTCACTGGCAGCATCCCTACATCTATCTGCAACCTTGTGTCCCTCACCTTCCTCCGGCTCAAGGCAGACGGTCTTACCGGCGAGGTCCCGGCATGCTTGTCACAATTGCAGAACCTCAATTCACTTGATCTTTCATACAACCAACTTTTCGGTGCACTACCTTCGACCTTGTCAGACTTCAGAAACCTTGCAGCAATTCATCTAGAAAGGTATGCTGAGCAAAGAGAAGGATATGGAGGGGCGTACAGCATATTTACTTGCGATCAGGAACAGATCCTGTGATATTCCATGTAGTTGACCATGCTTATTCCAATCTTTTCCATGCATCTGATTTAGGATCCATGCATATGACATGATATATATGTGTGTTGCATTCCAAATCCCATTAGAGACATCATGTGAAATATGATAGGGGATAATCACATGATAATTGCATGGATCTAAGTACCACATTAAAAACCGATCCATGTGATTCATATTATGAATTAGTTGTTTATGATATTGCTAATTTTTGGGTTATCAGTTCTTTCCCAGCAGTGCTTGTGAGTTAAATCAAGTAGGAATATAGCAACATGACTAGGTTGGTTCTTTAACAAGAGGTCAAGAGTACAATACTCGCCAGTACATCTTGTTGGGGCCTCAACCTGCATCCCTTGCACATTGAAATAAATAAATAAAATAAGTAGATATAATCATATATAACAATATTCTAAATGCATCTCCTTAGGCTTTGGGTTTGAAACTTAAACCAAAAACAAAAACAAAGCCTTTTCTCATTAGAATTGGTCTCCAATTTTCATATGCATAGGAACTCTCTGAGTGGAAGCATTCCAGACTCATTTGGCAACTTCCAAGGGGTCGTGCCGGAACTCTACCTCGCCGACAAAGATCTCTCTGGCGCGGTCCCGCAGTCCATGGCAGCCGTTGATTTTCCCAAGATCGATCTCTCAAGAAACAAACAATTTGGAAGGGAATGCTTCAGTGCTATTTGGGGCGTCGAAGAGCACCACATACTTGGACATGTCGCGGAACTGTAACATAAGCTTCGATTTCACCAATGTGGGGCTGGGAGTGAATCTCCAGACGTTGGATATCAATCACAACAGGATCTACGGTGGGATCCCGCAGTCGATCGTGAACTTGGCCAATCTCCAGCTGTTCAATGTGTCTTTTAATAAATTATGTGGGCAGGTGCCGCAGGGAGGCAATATGCAGAAGTTTGATGCCTCGGCCTATCAGCACAATAGATGCCTTTGTGGACCTCCAGTCAATGCCTCGTGCTGAACACTTGAATAAGGTCATGAGTTCGAGACCCAAGGCATGCACTTCTTGTATGGGTCTGCTTTAACCCCAGCTTGCTAATTCAAGAAAACAAAATTGTGTAAGCTCGGTGTGTTTGTGTCCTTAACAAGCCCTAAGTTGAGCATGCTTGTTTTGTTTCGTGTTACTGTCTGAGGTTCTTTTTTAATTAGAGCTCGGATGGCGAGACGGGTCGACCCTCGTCAGGTAAAACCCTGAGGTTGGGATCCTTACCCCTAGAGTTATGTTGGGTGTGGGCTCGTTGTAGTAGGATGGTGCTTACTCATATCTCAATGTGGGGTTTGAACCAAGAAGCTGAGCCATGTGGTGCTATTGTATCGATCCAATGATCATATTGAGGACTGTGGTTAATACTATGGAAATTAAGATCTAAATAAATAGATTATTTGTCTTTGGTTGGCTTTTCATCAAATGGCTTGGGCATGAAGTGGATCTGGTTTCAATGGATACATGAGATGTTTATCCTTGGTATAATTTGATTTGAATCATAAACCTGATCAAGAGAACGATCCATCAAAATGGCTTTTCTTTGTAATAACTCCGACAAATTGCTTTTCAATGGTTTGGAATTATCAAGCATACTAGCTGGAACCCTTCCTGGCAGGGTCGCAATAGTGACCCGATTCATCTAACCCCAACCCAAACCTACCTTATCAGGTTTGGGTTCGTGTGTGGGGAATAAGACGCCACAACTTAATACCCGATCTATCTATATAAACACACATACATTTTCTCTCTTTCTCACACGCATATGCATACATGCATATGCGTGCATACACACATGTCCTGTGTCCCTTATAAGGTTTGGGTCAGAGTTAGGTGTAGGTATACCCGACCCTGACAAGCCCAAGGTTTCGGTTTGCCTGAAACTGGAACTGAACCGTCCGTCCTTGGGACGGTTCCGGTTTTGGAATTAACGTCTCAGGGAGGCTCCGGATCCTGTTATGGAACCATCCCGAAACAGTTGAAAACATGTTCAATTTTTTTCCAATATAAGGATGCAATGCATCCACAGGGGGTCGAACTCCCCACCAGTTTAAACAATAGGGCGTAAATGGTACACTTATGAGAATAGAATCCAGAAAAGCTATTTAAACCTTTCCTTTCTGAAATACAAGGGCACATCAAGCCAATGGGGAGTGCCTCCTGGGAGTCGAACTCCCCACCAGCTAAGGATATATTTGTGATAAGATAAGATTAAGAAAAAAATATTTAAAGCTAAAGGGGGTTTGGAACCGTTGATTCTCATACTGGGCCGGTTTCTAGAAACCATAAACTGTAACCGAACCAGGGGGTCTCCGGTTCCGGTTCAAATCGTGGAGCCAGTTTTGAACCGGTCATATCTACACCCAATTGCCATCCCTTCTTGCTCGCAACTCGTAAGGCTCATGGCTGGCAGATCAAAGCATGCCTTAACCATACTTACTGGAGTCAGCTTACCAGACTGATTCTTAGTAGCTATCGTGCTTCAGCTTTATAATAAGTGAACTTTAGAAAGTATAGCCGACGGTTGAATCTGTGTCTATAACATGTAGTTTGCTCCACCCTACGGAAGTTATAGATCCACCACTGCTTGTGTGGCAATCTTATTCACATCAAGATCTTCATTTCTATCTCTCTTATGATACCTGTGTGACCCGTTGATACATGCAAGGATCAACCGAGGATCTCAACCTACAATTTGGGTGCTCAAGATGGTGTTTGATTATGAGTTCTGGAAGATGAAACATGAGATATAATTCTGGTTCTAACAGTTCACCCAGTTGTTCGGTCTTATAATCGGATAAAAAGTATACTCATATTGATCCTTTTTCTTACTGTGTGATCAGGCCCACGTTTGATTATGAGGAGAACTGAAATTGTAGTTCCGTAATCCTAGGCCTCACAATCAAACACACCCTAAGGAGCCAAAGTTTCCCTTTGACAGAGGATCCTATGACAATCGAGGGTAGATTTGCTTTTCTTGGTTGCAATGGCGAGGCTGAAGCAGCGTACTGAGATGCATGCCCTGGGTATCTAACTAATGACCTTCAAGTTGTTAATCTAACCTCAAGCCAGGTTAGATATGGGCCTGTTTGCTCAACACTAAAAGAACCCAAAAAAAATCATGTCAGGATCCAACCCAAAATCTCAGAGATGTCACACAGAGTGGTTTGGCTATATCATGTTAATACGTGAAAATGACACAAGATAAGTCACTTATGTGCGTTCTCCTACACAGATTCACATGCGAGGGACACGAAACCAGGGCAAGTTGAAGTGTTTAGGTTGGACTCAGAACAAAACGTAGACCCGAGGAGTTCTTATTTGCCCCTTAGATATGGAAGGTACACAGAACTCCAAGTTTAATGCCTGAAAGGGAGAGGCGACATATTCTTATTGATTCATATCCGATCTGAAATTTGGTTTTCCATTATACTGTCGTTTTATCTCTGAAGCTACAATTCCTTCCAACTTCTAACTTGGTTTTAGAACGAACTATTGGGGAAGTGAACGGGTCGGACTTTAACCAGAACCCAAACCCAATTAGGCCACAAAGATCAGGCTTCCAACCTCATTGTCTAGATCCGGATAAGGGTTTTGCCTTCCAAACCCGAACCCAAATCAAAATTCCTCTAACTAAGGGTCGGATTCGGTAATACTATATGATCCGAACCAAAATTGACCCGCAGACATCCTACCAACCATGTTTCTGCAGTATCACTCAAAAGCAAAGGCGTGGTTTTGCACGAACTTAATAGGAGGACCCAAACCCGTATCCGCCCCATACCCATCATACCTCAAAAAAAATTCTAGGTCCTCCATTCCTTCTAGGCATATTCTTGTTTCATAATTTCACCCTTATTCTTGTTTTAGTCCTCGTAACGAGGACGAAGAAGGCCCTTGTTCCTATCTCTACGTCCCGTGGATCTTCACGGGAACCCATTGGGGGAAGAGGAGCATTCATATACATATTGGAATTCAATTTTACGTATGAAATGAAACTTCATGCGAAATGTATTTAAATTCGGGTATATTACTATGGATGAAATCCAGGAGGATCAACAAGTCGTAGTCATATTCGTGGGACGGGGATCTGCTGTCCCGTCCCCGACATGATTCAATCGAGAATTTTCATGCTCTCTTTGTTTTTTACTCTGTTTCTACTCTCCGTCTACTCTCCGTCCCCCGACCCCGTTTTTACTTTCTAATTTTGTCTCATTTAGTGAAGATCTCCGTGGGGAGCGAGAGATCCCCTCCTCATAAATAACTCCACTCACGATCGCCTCTCGCTTATGTTTAGGCCGAAGCTCTAGCATGAAGCATGAACTCAAAAAGTTCATGCTTGTATCCACCAAATAACACAAAATACATGGAATGGAAATTGAGTTTACCTAATTTTAGCACAAACTCAAAATGACGTAAAAGAAGGGAGTTGAAATTGCTAGTAATACAATCGGGTGGATTTGGGAAGTGGAAACATGGTTGGGACGGAGACAGGAAAGTAAAGAAATCCTTGACAGACATCGGGTGGGATGGAGATAGCAGGTTTATGTCTTTCAAACTCCGTTTCGATCCTTTCTCATTGATTTTAGAAAGTTAAGTTGATCTAAAAAGAAAACAACTATAAAAGAAAATAAATAAAAGAAAGTATCGTCTGCTTTTTGAATCCGTGAACTCATCGTCATTTCTTACGTTTGATATATTGACATTTAAATGTATTTTATATTAATTAAATTTCATTTTATATTTAAAAATAACCTTCAACATGTGTTTGAGCACATTTCTTTTCCTTGATTGGTCCTCACGGCAACGAAAATGAGCTCCACCCGGCTCCATGAACATCCTATTCCTACCTTCCTTCCGTGCTTAAAGTCATCCCCAAACGGAGTACGATTCGTTTAGATATCCCTCGAAGAAAGTTCGATAAGAACTTGATGAAGCCTTCACAACTTCTAGGTGGATAATCCTTTTAACGACAACCTCAAATTGTAAGGAATATTCTCTAAGGTTCATTAGATTCTCTAAGCATGCAGGTCCTCTCATACTATTCTCTCTCTCTATTTTATATTTATTTATATATATATTCGAAAAGGAAACAATGGAAAAATATCAGTGCCGTAGCCGTCCGTGATGACGAGGCGAAAGGTTCTGGTTGCAATCAGGCGGTTGATAGACGAAAACAAGTTCGGTGACCATTTGTTCCTCTGAGAAGAGAGAGAGAGAGACGGACCGTTTGATATTGGTCCACAATCAAACTCTCCCTCACCATCAAACTCTCTCCTCTTTCTCTCTCTCACGCAACCTTCATTCTTCTCTCTGCTAGACCGTTTTGCCTTAGCAGCGGATGGTTTTCCCGGTACTCTCTCTCTTATGATGGATGCCGTGAAGCGTGATTCAAGCTTCTTAGTTGTCAGTGGCTATATGTGAGTAGTTCCTGAATGCACACGAAAAGACCAACCATAATCTTCCTCAAAGAAAAATTCACCAACTTCTTTTCCATCTACACTTTTACATGCTTGCCTCTGGCTAAACAGGAGACACACAATTAGTTTGGACGTATTATATTTAAGGATGTAAGTTGTTTTGTACCATACGTTCCTGCGGTTGTATGAGAATATGCCTGAAGTTTCCTTTATTTTCTTGGTTATTCTGTACTTCCATGTCGCTTTGTTTGATGGGATCCCACAAACAGATGGTTATTTGTTCCCTTTTCTAGTGGCAAGAACCTTCATTTTTGGATTAATTTTCAAGTAATAAATTGAGAATGAGAAAATATTTATGCTAGGTGCCTAGCTCCCATGTTATACCTGTGGGAAATTGAAATTTCCATCTGAGATAGTGGGAAGTTCTAAACAGAGAGTTTGAATGATTTAGAATTCAAAGAAATATTGTTAATATGAAACCCAAATATGAAATTTAAGTTAGAACAAATCTTGACTCCTTTTCCTCCAAATTTACTCTAATCTTGCAACAGAAGGCTCTTCCTAACCCGGAAACCAATGGCTACTTGGGCATCTTTTGATTTTGAAGCGAGTACTGGTATGCATTTGATTCATAACGTTCTGGTTTTATTTTCAACTGTTGTTTTCAATTTTAATTGCACTCAAATTCTTTTTGAGCAAATAGTTTTGGCTGGTCATCTACTTATCTCCGTAAATGGCAAAAGAGACAACTTCTTGTATATTCCTTGAATTTTACTGAGCTGTTCCATGTTTCTATCCTAGTAGTTTTAGCTGTCTTCAGTGTTTCCTTACAGTCGTGCGACACTCTGGAATGGCTATCCAGAAGGCAAAATTTTCAATTTATGCGCTTCAATTGCTAGTTGCTTCTTTAAACACAGTATTCACCATAAATGTATGCATCCGTGGGCACATCCCATGCCAATCGAGAAATACTTGAATCTGATAATGCAGGGCTCCTGATGCCTCTAAGATGTTGACTTGCAGAAACTCTAAGCAACTGTATAACACCATGTGTGACTCATGCTTTGGCTAAATGTTTCCATGTTTTCTTAGAGTAACCATGTTGTTTCATTATAGAAGCAAGGCCAATTAGGAGTCCAATCTGTTGGATTTATGAGTTTTGTCCAAGCTGCCATACTGGGAAGCAAAAGCGAAAAGAGACGACTTACTTACAAGGGAACGTCTTTCAGAATAAATGTCAAGAGGAGGAATTCGAGATTTTTTTTGGAACTAAAATGAGAACCAAACAGGCAGCAAAGCACATGAATCATATGAAAAAACACAAAAGTGCTCCGTTGAAAAGCATATTGAAGCACTGGAGTAGCATGGAATAAAAGAGAATCCAACAATACTCCCGAAGCGATGAACATTGCAAATTTTCCCAACTTTCGAATTTCGAATAAACCTTTGCAGTTTTGATATGCATAGAGAGCATGGTATTTTTTCTAATTTCTTAGTTCTCACTAAATCTGAATTATGGTAGTGTCTCTTGATCTATGTTCCTCCACATGAACTATTACTCTCTATCACTGCCCTCTTGTTACAGAAATACAAACAACAACAACAACTAAGCCTTTTCCCATACTAGACGGGGTCGACTACATGGATTCCACAGATTCCTATCATGTGCCATGTTAGCAGTTAACTCACAATAAGCTAGATCATTCTTTATTGTTTCTTTCCAACACTTTTGTGGTCACCCTCTAGCTCTTTTAATACTTTCCAAATTTAGTTTTTCATAAGTTTTTACAGGTTCTTCTTTTGATCTTCTTTCTATATGTCCAAACCATATTAAACGATATTCTCTCATTTTATCCTCTATTGGTGTCATTCTTAATTTGTTTCTAATAACCTCATTATGTATACGGTCTTTTCTTTTATGACCACTCATCCATCTCAACATCTTCATTTCTGTCACAGAATCTTTTGTACATGTTGATGATTAACTGCCCAACACTCTGAACCATAAAACATGGCAGACCTAATTGTTGCTCTATAATATTTACCTTTTAACTTTAATCGTATCTTCTTATCACAAAGAATACCCAATGCTCCTCTCCATTTTAACCAACTAGCATTAATTCTATGCGTAACATCTCCATCAATTCTTCCATCACTCTCAAAAATTGACCCTAGGTATTTAAAACTTTCCTTTTGGGGGATGCAATGTGTGCCAATTTTAATTTTTATGTCCTCTGAAGTAACCAAATGATCAAACTTACATTACATATATTATGTCTTTGTTCTACTAAGTCAGAGGCCTATGCTTTCTAATGTTTCTCTCCATAGTTCCAATTTTTTATTAACTTTTTCCTTAGACTCCTCCACTAATACAATGTCATCTACGAATAACATACACCAAGGTACTTTATCTTGAATATGTTTTGTTAACTCATCAATCACCATTATAAATAAGTATGGACTTAATGTTGATCCTTGATGTAACCCAATATTAACTTCAAAGAAGTCTGTCATTCCTTCATGAGTTCTCACACATGTTTTTGCACCATCGTACATGTCTCTTATAAGGTTAATGTATGACAATGGGATACCTCTTTTTTCCAAAGTTCTCTAAAGAACCTCCCTCGGTACCCTATCATAAGCTTTTTATAGATCAATAAATATCATGTGAAGGTCTTTCTTTTTTGCTCTAAAATGTTTCAAAAGATGTCTCAAAAGGTGAATCGCTTCAACAGTAGATCTGCCTGGCATGAATCCAAATCGGTTCTCTGTTGTACTTGATACTTGTTTTAACCTACGTTCGATAATTCTTTCCCATAATTTCATAGTACGGCTCATTGATTTGATACCTCGATAATTTGCATAATTTTGAATGTCTCACTTGTTCTTATATATGGGTATAAGTGTACTTTTTCTTCATTCCTTGGGCATCTTTTGGTTTTTCCATATTTCATTCAATAGTCTTGTGAGTCAAGTGATTCTTATTTCTCCTAGTATTTTCCAAACTTCTATAGGAATATTATTTGGTCCTACCGATTTACCACCCTTCATATGTTTAAGAGACTCTTTGACTTCATTCTTTTGAATACGTAGGTAGAAATTGTGGTTTATATACCTTTCTGATTTGGCTAACTCTCCTAAGCTAATACTAATATCTTTATTTTCATTAAAAAACTTATAAAAATAGTTTTTCCATCTATTTCTTATATCATCATTTACCACTAGAATTTTTTCATCATCGTCCTTGATGCATCTAATATAATTAAGATTTTTAATTTTCTTATCTCTAGCCCTAACTATCCTAAAAATATCTCTTTCACCCTCTTTTGAGTTGAGTTTTTTATATAAATCCTTCCAAATTTTAGCTTTTGTTTCCCTGAGAGCCTTTTTTGCTTCCTTTTTCGCTTTCTTATAAGCCTCTAAAGTTTCACTAGTTTTCTTAGCATAATATAATTTGTAGCATGCCCTCTTTGCCTTAATTTTATTTTGCACTACTTCACTCCACCACCAAGCTTCTTTTTGTGCCGGTACACCTCCCTTAGATACACCTAACACATCTTTCGCCACTTTCCTAATATGGATAGTCATATTATTCTACATATCACAAGGTGCACCAACATAATTCCAAACATCTCCTTGAAGGACTTTCTGTTTAAATATATCTCCTTTCTCGCTTTTGAGGTTCCACCATTTAGTCCTAATAGCTCGATGTACTCTTTTATTCTTTGTCTATTTTTTTATTTGTAAATCCATAACTAAAAGTCGATGTTGGGTGGTTAAGCTTTCTCCTTAAATTACCTTGCAATCTTTACAACACGCTCTATCTTTTTTTCTACAAATAAAGTAATCAATTTGTGTTTGTGATAAGCCACTCTTATAAGTAATTAAATGTTCATCTCGTTTTTTGAAGATTGTATTGACTATAAAGAGATTAAATGCTATAGCAAAATTTAAAATCTCCCTACCTTCCTCATTTATATCTCCAAAACCAAAGTTTCCATGAATCCCTGGATATCCTAATGCCTCTTTACCGACATGTCCATTTAAGTCTATTCCTAAACAAATCATCTCCCTTTGTGGAATCTTTTGAATCACCTTATCTAATTCTTCTCAAAAAGTTGTCTTTATACTATCTTCTAGTCCTACTTGAGGTGCGTAAGCACAAACTATATTCAAAACCTCTACTCCTAACACTAATTTCAACGTCATGATTCGGTCACCATATGATTGTATGTCTACTATACTATCCTTTAAATCTTTATTTATGATAATACCAACTCCGTTTCGAGCCTTTTCTTTACCTGAGTACCATAATTTAAAACCTATATCCTCTGTCTTTGCTTTTTCTCCAACCCATTTTGTCTCTTGTAAACATAGAATATAAATCTTTCTCCCAATTATAGTATCCACCACCTCCACTAGCTTACCGGATAATGTTCCGATATTCCAAGAACTAATACAGGACTAGCTTCCCCCCCCCCCCCCCCCCCCCCCCGCATCTATCCATATTCAAAATGCGGAGACCTACTTGTTTAAGAAATACATTGGAATATTTCCAAACGTGCAAAACAGACAAAACTGCCAAAGACAGTTTCAGTTGCAAGTTCTGTCTCTTCAATGACTAGATGGCGAAGAGACTGCATATATCCATTTTTACAACTGCAAGCCTTCCATGGATGACTGGAACTGCAGTGAATCCCTTATTCCGTGCTGCTTATCTTGCAAAAGATGGGCAAGGAAAAGTAACACTCTTGATTCCTTGGTTATCTAAGAAGGACCAAAAATTGGTTTATCCAAACAATATCACTTTCAGATCACCTACAGAGCAAGAGATATATATCCACCAATGGCTTGATGAGAGAACTGGTTTTGCATCAGGATTTGAAATATGCTTCTATCCTGGTAAGGTAAGTCATCTTTTTTATCTTCTGTCTCATAACATATTATTTGAGATTGATTTGCCCTTCTTTTTTCCTCTTACTCAGATGTTCTTTCCATGTCATGCTCTATTTTGGCTTAAACTGAGTGCAAAGCGTTTTTTTTTTGTGTAGTTACAGTATATGCAGAAAGAATTTGAATTTCTCTCTAGATGCTTGTCTTTGATGTTCAAAATAAATTGATTTTTATGATTTTGTCTTAAGTTTGCAAGGGACAAGGGGAGTATTCTTCCTGTTGGAGATATTACAGAACTTGTGCCAGATGAAGTGGCAGATGTTGCAGTCCTTGAGGAACCTGAGCATCTTACTTGGTATCATCATGGCAGGAGATGGAAAACTAAATTTCGGAGAGTTATAGGCATTGTACATACCAACTATCTTGAATATGTGAGGAGAGAAAAATATGGCCGTATGCAAGCCTTTATTCTGGAATATATTAACAAATGGGTCACTCATATCTACTGCCACAGGGTTCGTATTTTGTTCTTTGATATCCTCTTAATTTGTTTTCATGTTTCTCTTCCTTCTGTAATCTGGAGTACTTACATATGTCAAACACTTGAACAACGTTTTATGTTGAACATGAACTAATCCACCTTCACAATAAAACTTTGTAGTTATTAAATGAAAGCTTGAATTAAGTTGGTTAGCTTTCAGTCAAATTTATAAATGACCTTAAATTCTTGTTTGAATTACTCGAAGAGTGGTCTTCCCTTTTCTTGTTAGGTAATGAGTTTCTTAGAAAATCCAGCAATGACTTGTTAATTATAATTGACGCTTATCTAATAATCAGAAATAAGGTTCTGATTCTTTTGTGGCAGAAAAAAACCCACAGTTTTACCACGGGCTGTGTATAGTCCATGGTTATAGTATAGGCTGTATAATTGTGACCCATGATTAACTATGTCTTATTATTGAAAATTTTTGGGTTACATAAAGTTCCGATTTAACAGTGGACTATAATTATAGTCCCATGCAAACCCATGGTTGATGCAAGAGACAGGCTCCCCCAACTTGCCTCAATGTTTACCCCAAACCGGCCATGCTAAATTATGGGCTGTACTTTCCAAAATTTGGGGCAGTCAAGTGCCCTTGCCTCAATGCAGATCTGCCATGATTTTCTCTCAAACACGGTTGATGCAAGAGACTTACCTCATCAAATTTCTCAAAGTATCACATGGAGTCCAATTTCTCTGATTTTTGGTTGAAAGATAAACATAACGTAAATGCAGAAACGATATAATGAATGAATTCAAGAAGATACTCAACAAAGGTATTATCTAAAATCTTGGATTTTAATAGAAAAAGAAGTGGATTTCTACCAACGTGGGAACTGCAGTGCATTTGCCTCCAAGTGCCTCAGGAGCCTCGTCCGTAGTCAAAAGTTCAGCAGATGTCGATTACTTTTGAAGGCTATACTTACTAAAGCTATGAATGTCATATTTATTTTCTAAATATGTCTTTGAAGTTCCACCACTTGTTAATTAAGATTTGCTCAATCTATTTGCATGGATGATAAAAGAGAATTGGATAAAATTCATCCAATAGCACTGATCTATTATGATGCTCATGTTCTGTATGTTATAAGGTTGTCTGCAGCTACCCAAGAACTTCCAAGGTCTATAATATGCAACGTCCATGGTGTCAATCCCAAATTCATCAAGATTGGCAAGAAAGTACAGTCAATATTTTCAAGCTTTCACGTACAGGAACTCCTCACTTTGAAGTTACTCATTCCATTAAACCAGTGACAAACCCACATTAAGAGTCACCGAGATTATGGAAAATAAAGAGAAAAGCTCTCTCTCTCTCTCTCTGAGCAAATTTAACGATCAACCATATATAGAATGCGTTACTTTAATAGCATTTACGGAAAATTTATTAAAAATGTGCAATACTGTATACAGCCATGACCATTTAACCAAGTAAGGCATCTTTAAAGAAACAAAATTAGACTAACATCCAAACCTCTAATTTAAACCAAAAAAATTTAATTTGCATTTGCCTCTTACAGGAAATGATTGATGTGGCGAGCCCCCGAGGCTTGAGAGAGAGAGAGAGAGAGAGTAGGCTTCTAGGCCTGTACTAAGGGAAGCGCCGGCCAAAGGGTGAACCATAATGGTGAAGTGGGTCGGATCCAGTAGGCACCTGTCTTGCTGACGACCAAATTTCATACACTTCTTCCCCATCTGCCTGTACGAAAACATTAAAAAATATAAATAACTCTTTTAAAGAGGAACAAGCTGGCCTAACTAGACGAGGAACAAACAATCCCAGATGTCTTTGAATATATATTATTTCCTCAATCTAGAAAGATACCGGTTTGAGTCGATCAAAAACTTCATACATATATATATATATATATATATATAGGGAGAGAGAGTAGAGCTAGACATACATACATGCGGTCTTCCCTCTTTCGGTTTCACCGCTTCTCGCAATAAACCTGATGACAGTGGGTACAGTGATATTAGTTATAGAATGCAATCAACAGAAAGAAACACACAGACACACACACACTGAGTCACTGACTTTGAGTAGCAGAGAGTGATGCAGGCTCATGAGCGACTATCGATGAAGATGAAATCGAAGGCAATACTAGTGGCATTAATAAGGAAAAGAAAAGCCATGCCACAAAGATGAACCTTCTAGCCATCTTCCCTCTGCTTTTCTCTTTCCCACGAAGCGGAAAAGCTCCACCGAAATTTGAAGAATTTAGAGGGGGGAGAGAGAGAGAGAGAGAGAGGGAGATAAAAACCTTTTTCTTATAGGTTTCTATTTCTCGTTTTCATAGTGAGAGACCAAGAGATTCATTTGCGTTTCAATTTCCTTTTCTTTCCCTCTTGAATGTTGAATTGAGCGAGAGAGAGAGAGAGATGAACGTAGTGTTGCAGCACGCCCTATCTCATGCAGAGGGTACGTGCTTCTTTATATGACGACAATACCCTTGAAATCTTGTACTTCCACGAAGAGCTTTTGATGGTTCAAGAAAATCAGAGGGTCTCTTATGTCTTTATGGAACATGGGGGGAGCTTAGCAGGGACGCTATACCACTGGATTCGGGCTGGCTCGCACGTCTGCATTTTTGCGCACGAGGGAGACGTTTTGGCATCCTCATCTAAATGACAGCAGTATCCTTAGCCTCTGGAGTGAGCTTGCTCATCTTAAGATTCTTTTTCTTTATTCTTTTTTTTGACGGCAACAAATTATAACCGGCTAGATTTATTTATTTTTTAATCATATGAGAACAGAGATGAGTTTTATTATTGACAGTATGACATTCTCAAATCATATAAAACCTTTTATTACAAAGCAACTGTGTTCTATCGGAGTTTGTTTGTTTTTTTAAAGAGGAGTTCCTCAATTCATATATTGGAAAGAATCATTTTTAATTGTGGCCGTCATCTGAACTAGGATTGGATTCATCCTATAAGGAACAGAGGAAAGACTTTCATTGTCTAACAAAAGAAATGATAATGAGGAACAATTTAGAAGGGTGTGAAATCTCATGATTAGTATATATGAGTCGATGAGAGGTTCACTGAAAGAATGAAGTGACCTAAAAGCACAGATACTGAAATACTAGAAATAGTCTTATAAGAAAAAAGACTTGGGATGGTGGCTCTTATTGAAACAAAACCTAGTGGAATTAGAAAATTATTGATTATGAACTAGGGTTTGTAGGAATGTTTAGTTTTGGAGTAAAACCTTATATTTATAAGAAATATAAAAGCATAACTAACAATTCATATTACCATTTTTGTGTTTGTATTAAAATGAAAAAACATTTTAAAGTAAAAAGAGGAACCTTTATATAATATTTATTAATTTTAAAAAGCCTATGGTAGGGTGTCAAGAGACATTCTTTAGAAAAATTTAGAAACGAGAGATATTTCATTAGCATACATTAATATTATAACAGACATTATGGTAATATACAAACATATGTGAGGACTCATGAAAGGAACTGTAGACTTCTTTGAAATTAATATTGGATTACATGAGGAATCAACTTTAAGTTCATATTTATTTATATTGGTTATTGATAAGTTAACAAAATATATTTGAAATGAAGTACTTCAGTGTATGTTATTTGCAGATGACATTGTCTTGGTTGATAAGAAAAAAGTTAACAGACAATTGGAATTGTAGAAAAAAATATTAGAAAGTAAAGTCTTTCGACTTAGTGAAATAAATACAAGATATAAGGAATGCAAGTTTGATCATTTGGTTACTTTAGAGGATATACAAATTAAGATTAATACACATTGAATCCCTTGTAAAAAAAATTTAAATACCTAACATTAGTTTTTTAGAGTATGTACAAAAGATGTTTATGGTAGAAATGAAGATGTTGGGATCAATGATTGAGTGGTCTCATACAAGGAAAGACCAAATACATAATAAAGTTATTAAAAATAAAACTAATAGATGTTAAAATGAGAAAAAATCATTTAGGATGATTTGAACACGTAGAAAGACGATCAAAAGAAGCTCTCATAAAAAAACATGCAATCGAGCTTTATGAAAATAAAGAATTGGGGCGAAGTGGGATAACGGCCCCACTTGAAAAGAAGTTGCATGGGAATGATTGAATCCATGACCACTATATATAGTTAGGCCCACCTCAAATGGTTGAATATGCAACTTGCCCCACCCCATGAAAAATTCTAAAGCCGTCACGGAGTGGAACCAAATTTTCACTTTGGCACCCCCATTGTCATAAGGAAATTGGTGGAGTGCATGTCCTCAATCAGCCAAGAAAAATGTACAATTAAGTATTGTATTATTTATAAAAAATCACATAATACACTATTCTAAATTTGGTGAGCCGGGTCATGTTGGGCTCATTCGGCTTGCAGCTCATTTAAGCTCACCACATGTTGTATGTGTAAAATGAGAGCCAGCGGCCTTAGCTCGACTCACTCGGCTCAGCTACCAGGCCTACTTGCAGCACTGTCGACGAGAAGCAGAACCGGAGCATTTATCTTCGGTTCCCGGGTATAGGCACGAACTGAGAACCGATCTAATCTGTTCAAACTGTGGACAGTTTTGTAAAAGATGTAAATGTCGAGGTGAGTTATCGGAACGTCCGTGGCGGGGGAAATTAGGGCATCCATGAGATTAACCAAGAGCGCAGGACGGCGTCTTCTACCAGAGAGAGAGAAAGGGAGAGAGAGAGGAAGAGAGGTAGATTGCTCACTCCTGGTTTTGTTTCTCAGTATCATTCTTGTTCTTTGGTGCGATATTGCTGCTGTTTTCTGCTTTATTGATCTGTATATTGTGTTTATCATGTGAAAGCGACGAAGTGATTTGGTGCATTTTTTTATGTTACTGTGATTCTGTGGATTTGAGATCTCGAAACGTGGAAAGCGGATGTTTTTCGAGGTTCTATTTTTTATTCGTATTTAGTGTCGCGTAAATCTGAATTACGAGACAAATGAAGATGATACATAAATTTACGGTAGATTCTGTCAATCATTCTGATCCAGCTTTTCATAGTTAACTCTGTATCATCCTATTATTCCAGATTGTCCGGAAAAGCGAAATTGGAAATCCCTATATGTCAGAAGAATCAAGAATATTCATTTTTGGTTCAGTCCACAAGCCGCTACTAGCTAGGTTGCGATGAAGACTCGGAGATGCTGAAACATGCTCTGCCTCTGTACGAGGTTTTTGAACAGATATAGTCGAGAGCGTTAGCATAGTGAGGTGTAGCGATTTCGTACTGAACGAAACTGGACTTCCCAACCTGGCTGTGTGGAGTTATCTAGGAAATCTCCGTTTGAAGTTAACTTCTATAATTCTATTAGTTGCTTGGGTGTTCAACCTTTTCCTAGCATTATTTCCTTTCCATAGTTTTGGAGAATTCGATAGGAAAGGAGATGGCAGATTTGGTGTAATGAGAAGGAAGAAAGCCCAGTTCTTTTCTGTGAATATGGGTTCTATTGCTGTCTCGGCCTTTTCTTATCCAAGATCTTCACTAGTGATTGTCTTATTCGTATCTGTACCCAATTTCCCATAGCCTCTTCCATGGATGGCAAATATCTATCATGTGACTTGATCTGAAGTGTTTCAAGTTTTCCGCTCTTGGTATGGCTGCCCTTATAAAAGTAGCTGGAACCTTTGTAAACCATTAGAAAGCTTTTCAAGAGGATCTCTGACAGAGCTAAATCTTGAAATGCTTCAAGTTAGTCTGGGGCTTGAGTCTGGCTTGGTTATTCATATTATACGTTGTGGACCACTAGGTTTCTGAGTGACTTGTATCCATCAAGTCATAGCCACGGCTGACTTTCGGGATCGTAACTTTGCAGAACAATGTAGGTACCTGTTTAATATACTTTGCATGATTATATGGATTGGCATAACTTAACCCTTCTAATCCCTGAAAATGCTCATTTTTAAGCCTTAAACGGGTCTCTGAGATTGTTCGTCAGTTGATATATTACCCACATCCAAGTTAATATTTAGCTTCTGTCAAGCATTTGTATCTAACCCAAGTCATCATGGCCCAAGCACCCAGCTGCTTGGTTGTCCAGAAGTCTGACCTATGGCAAACTCTTAGTACAATTTCTGAAGTGATTCACAACAACGTTCTTCCAGGATGCAAGTTATGTCACACACTTGCAACTTTTCTTTATCTTTATGAAGTGTTCAAATTCTGGTGGTGTTTATCTTATTTTCCTTACTTCAGTTTCCTATGTATATATGTGTGGTCGATTGAAGTCAATTGTTGATATCTGGAGTCAACATTTAGATTTTTGTCATTCATAATTTCATATTGAATTCTTTAAATTTTAAAGTTCCGATTATAATGGAAGGTCTCTAGCTGCATTAGTAGGTCTATACTTTTTTTCCTAGGCACCAAGTGCCATCTGCATTGTTTCTTGGAATGATATATAGGAAGGTTGTACTATTAGATCCAAACCAAACCAACACCGCAGAAGTGTTAGAAGAAAACAATAAAACATAATCTTGCCTTTTGGAATTAGATACTAATATAAAATACAAGATTGAGCTCGATGGTAATGAAGAACCAATGTAGCCAAACCCACTTGGTGTGGGAGAACCCTGGTTTTATTTTGGTTTAAAGATGATTAAACTAATTAGGTACTTCTACAAGAAGATTTGGCTGAACCTTGGCGGGATGTTAATGTTTTTTCTAAGCATAAGTATTGCTTGCCTACATGCTCACCTGCTGATCGTGGTAGCCTACATGCTCACCTGCTGATCGTGGTAGCCTACATTTTTGGTTGTATTGTCATCTCTTTATGGTTATCAAGATGCCTATGTGGATTTGTGTGCATTATCTGGGAAAGGTTTTGCTTAATTCATTGTGTAAAGTTTTTGGCACAGATAAAGTCCATTTCTCCAGGGCCTTTAGGTTGACCATCAAGATGAAGTACAACCCCAGTAAGTTACTGGGTATCTTGTATTTGTTAAGTCTGTAGTTGGCCTTTTCTCTTGATTATGGGATACTGATTTTCTATTTGAACGCTCAGGAGTCACCAGCTCTAGAAGAAAGTGCCGAAAGGCACACTTTACCGCACCTTCTAGTGTCAGACGCATTCTGATGAGTGCACCCTTGTCCCCTGAACTTCGTAACAAGTACAATGTATCTCTCTCTCTCTCTCTCTCTCTCTCTCTATATATATATATATATATATATATATATATATATATATATATATCAGTCTGTCTCTATGTGTGTGCAGGTGTGCGTTGTGCTTACTAGTGTTTCCTTAAGACACTCTTATTACCTAATAGTTTGAACGTGTGAACTTGATTGGTTGTTTTCCTTGTTTCTTGGTCCTATATTGTAGATTTTGTAGCTGTTCATGATCTATCTCCAACTGCACAGATATACAGTAGCCAAGTCTTCTCTTATCATTAGTCAATAATTTATTGATTTTCTTGTGACTATATGATTTTGCACTTTCAGAATCAATCCTCCTCAGTAGTTTTGTGTTAGATAAATTTTAAAGTTAACGAAATTCAGTAGAATAGCCGACCCCGTCTAGTATGGGGAAAGGCTTAGTTGTTGTTGTAGTTGTTGTTGTAATGAAATTCAGTAGAATCACCAAATTGACTTACTCAAGTCATGTGTGTGGTTTTCATTTGTGATCTTCCTATCTGATTATGCAGCCAAATCATCTTCTGTGCTACAGACGTTTTTAAGAATGTTGACAGACTTGCTGTATGTGCCAAGTAGATGGAAAAGAATGCGGTCCAGCAAAACCTGAAGAATGGTTGAATGGTGGCAATATTTGCATAACTTGCATAAACTAGAAGAACATCAAATTGATCTGGTTTGGATCTTCCATGGATGCTTTTGTACATGCCAAATAAATAATATGTACGTTAGGTGCTGCTTAGTTAGCAACGAACAAGTTAGATGCCAGCATCCTATTCGTGTATGATCTAAGTACAGTAGTCTTCGATCTTCATGGAAACAGCTGTGGATGGTCTGTTTCTTTGAAGCTACGGATAGGTGGTCAAGTTGTATTGTACGTTGATGTGAATGTCAACGTCTGTCTGGACCCTTTGACTCTGTTGAATCAAACAAATCTTTTGCATGCTTACTTTTGATTCTCTTTCAGGTTCGATCAGTTCCGGTTCGAAAAGATGATGAGGTACAGGTTGTCAGAGGAACATTCAAAGGAAGAGAAGGGAAAATATTGCAAGTTTATAGGCGAAAGTGGGTTATTCACATTGAGCGCATCACGAGGGAAAAGGTCAATGGTACGACTCATGCACTTTGTACCTTCAACTTTTAAGTGGCTAAGAAAATTGTGGAAATGTACTTTCTTGACTGAGGATTTCTGGATCTACTTAACTAATTCAGGTATCTTCAAAGCTGATTAGTATGAGTCTGTTGTTTAATCACGCCCCATAACAGAAGCGAGTGCAGCAATTAAGCTATAACTATGTGTCCTTCCATGCCATTTTGTGAATGCGACTCCTTTGTCTCTTGATTTCCTCATTTCTTGTTTTGTCATAAATCTTGGCTCGATTAGCGTCAAATTATGGCTTGCAGTCATCATCTTCTGAGATTGCTTTACTCTGTGACCAAAATTCTCCGTGACTCCAACCTGTCCAATCCTTTCAACAAAATCTTCTGTCTTAACTCAGCTTTATGGAGGAAGTTCTCCTTTTGTTTCTATTCCAACTTCCAAGTGCTACCCGAGTGTTGATTTTTATCGGCTCTTATTTTAGACACTAACTCAATTTTTTTGTTGAACTGTTCGGGACTTCCGTGGCTGACATCACTGATCTTGACGTATTATCTTTGATGGGCTTCACCATCTTTCTTGCCTCGTAGAAGTACGTATGCCGTCCAGTTTCCAGCCAGACCGACCTTGAAATGTTCTTCTCGACTAATCATGATTTCCATGTGAGGTGTGTGGGTGATGGTCCCACCTCTATTAGCTGGCTCTGAAGTCGCATTTGATTGGCCTCAAGTAATAGGGTTGGGTTCCAGTGGGACAATGCTTCATATGAATCATCAAGTGTGGTTAGGCAGATTCTTTTTGTTCACTTAAGGTGGGTCAGAATGGGTTTCTTGAGAGTCTTAGTATCTCATTTTGCGAGTAAGAAAAGAAAGCACATCCTAAATATGATTCATGGAATCTGATGAACACAGGTACCACTGTGAATGTTGGCGTAAATCCTTCAAAGGTGATAGTGACCAAGCTGAAGTTGGACAAGGACAGGAAGGCTTTATTAGAGAGGAAGAGCAAGGGCAGGGCTTTGGAGAAAGGCAAAGGCAAGTTCACTGCTGAAGACGTCGCGGCATCCCTTCAGAATATTGATTAATCTATTTCAACCCTTCTGTTTTGTCATTGAAATTTTTGTGTAGTTCGAGTACCTTTACAGGTGAACAGTTTAGATTCTTAGCTGAGGCCTTAAGAGAACTTGGAAGAATTTGAGTTTCGGTTGCTTTCTGTGCACCAGGTTGTTTTCTTTTGGCACATCTCAACATCATTCTGAATATTTCACTTCTCAAAATTTTCGTATTCCATGTGAATACTATGTATGCCAAATGAAATAACTGAAGGGTAGCGGTGGGGGGGGGGGGGAGGGCGCAGACAACAGTTGGGTTCACTTTTGCAGCATTCAGCAAGTTACCTTTTCCCATAGGGCTCGATACAAGGCACTACACAAAAATTGCCTTTGTTCGTGTCCCCACTTGAAGTAGTAACAATAAGAAAAACGAGTCGTAATTGGATTGACCTGTTTTTTACACGAACATAAAATGACACAATCTATCCGTTGAAATAAAGTCATATATAGCCCAAAGCTTTTTTACGTTTAGGCTCTATGTATGGGTCTGTCACATCTTCAATCCATACCTTCTTAGGCCTTTAGGAAGCCTCTGGAACTTTGATGGCAATAGCTCCCATGATCGGCAGCTGTTAGTCTTCCAGTTTGTCTCACTATTTACTCCCCAGAGCCCACAATCTTATCTGAATTAAGTCCGTGTTCCCTGGAAAATTTTCTCACTTTTCAGCTTTTTTCGAAAGGTGCCTTCTTTGCATGGTTGAGGCGGGTTCAATGGCTTTCCTTTCATGTATGTGCTGGTATTGTAGTAGGATCCGGGATCCAGTGTTAGAGTGACATGGATTCTGAAGGTTTCTAGGGTGTTACTCTAAACCGTGTTGCACGGAGGTTTATATAGAGCCATGCATACCGTAAAAATGAGTGGTCTGCATATTGAGTGAAACCCTAGCTGCTAGGCTTCCTTGGCTTCTTCTTCGAAGTGAGTGCTATGAATGATGGGCAATACTAGCTAGGTAGTGTGCCATGCTGCTACCGCAAAGGGGAAGGAAGAGGGGCGGTGCCGTTCACCGAGTGTTCAAACCGGATGCAGCGAAGGAGAAGGCTGAAATGGGCAGGGAGCTTGTTTGTTGCTGCACTGGGTGCGTCTAGGGAGCCATATATGCTGGTTCTGATGGAGGGACGGTGATATTGGTACCGAGTCCTAGGACTGGGTACACCCTGTTTTTGTGCACGTGCGTGTGCACACGCACACACACAGACATATATATATATATATAAAGAGAGGGAACATAATACAAAATACTTTCCTATATTCAAATCCACGAGATCAATGATTAAGATCTTTAAGTAAAAGCAAAATAGTATCAAGTGCATCAAATACACTATATAAACAATATAATAATATTTTTTCTTTTTTTTAATTCAAAACTCAACCTTTAATATCAACCATCAAACTGTTGAGATCTTTAAAAAAGTTTGGGTATACATGTTCTCTCCTTATTTTTTATATAGAAAAAGAGCATAATCCACAGAGAAGCCTCATCTATGCTCAAATGCCTTTATTATCTCATTTATTAGATTTTTTTAGATGAATATTTGAGGTAATAAAACATTTAATACAAATTATACATTAAATGCAAAGTATCGAAGTACATTAATACTTTTTACTTTTTTAATTCAAATTTTTATTATTGATCAAGTGAATCAAAAGTGAAAATGTTAAAGTGGATTTGAACATGGATGAGTGTGCGCATTTACAACTTTATATATATAAACATTGTTGTTTCTTTTTATAGGTTTCTTAAAGGGTCAGGTTACGGACTTTCTCGTGATAAGCCCAAGGGGTCCAGATTCAGACACAGAACTGACAATTGAAAGTCGGCCCTGGATCTGGATCTACTTGGATCTGAGTCAGGTTTACTGGTTAGAATCACTGGACGGGCACTGTGAGGTTTTCATTTGAGTTAGCCAATTGAGTCAAACCCTGAACAACACGAAATGGTGGGGGTCCAAGGCCGGTTTCCCCATTCCCCAAATTGAGCATCCGCGCTCCCACCCAATGTTTTTCCAAAAGGGGGCAGTTTGCCACATTTTAGCAAGTGCCTGTTTTAGTGATCTTACCCTTTCTCTACCTATAAGACGCTCAGTTAACTTCTCTTTTTCTCAAGTGTCTCTCTTGGTCGGTCTTCCTTCGGTACTTTTCAATTTGAAAAAGGAAACAACACAATTAAAGTTTAATGCTGCTAGGGCAGGTGAACGAACCGAGCTGCTCGGGGTTCACCTTGGTCCAACTAGTATCGAACTCGTTTCTTTTCAGTTCATGAACCAAAATAACCGAACATGAGCTAGCTCGCTAAGCTATAGAAGACGAACGTGAACAATGCCTGTTAGATTTGGCAAGACTCATAATAGTTCATTTAATTAAACTATAAAGAAAGTTCTTTATAAGTTCTTGAGTTAACCAATTGGGTGGATATGATGTAACTTGATTATCAACATAAATTTAAGAAAAAAACTGGCTTAATATATAATCAAGAAATCAGGTTTACTAGTAATTATTGTGAAACGTAAACACTCTTTACCTAAATGAGGAACTCATGTTCAGCGGCTAGGCACCCTAACGGTTTCGCGGACGGCCGGAGTTCGACTCCTCGAGGGTGCACGGCTTCGGCCTCCTATTGTAATACAACAAAAAATATTGATTCTTATTTCTTATGGTTATGAAAGAAAACGAGAACCTAGAAATTTGAAAACTCAATTGTATGATACGACGTTATATACTGAGATATCCTTTGTTAGATGAGCACGTGAGAGGGATATGTGGAAACAAAGAATTCATGTAGCCGACCCCGTCTAGTATGGGAAAAGGCTTAGCTGTTGTTGATCCTTTGTTAGATGAAGTGATGAAAGTGGGTGAGGTAGTCGCCTAAATTTCATGGACTAAGGTCACAGTAAATGAGATTGTCGTCGTATGTGATATGTATAACGAAACATAAGCTTGTTCATGTTGGAATTGTCGCGAGAGAACATTAACATCATACATATATATATATATATATATATATAACGAGATAATGAGAGCTATTGGATAACTTTTCATACCAGACATTGCTTGATGATCACCATTGTCCATGTGATCGCGATAAAGAGCACCATAAACTAATTTAGCATATTGCATGAACCATTTCAATCCAATTGTCGAGCTTACAATTCTTAGTTAAATGGGCAACTATAAGACAACTCCTACTGTTTCGGATTCAACTGTACAGTAACCATGGTCCCGAGTTGAGACTGAATTGGTTTCTATTCCAGGCATAAGAAAACTAAAACCTGCAGTTCTTAACTGTTTATCCAGAACTTAACATGTCTACCTCCTCCAATATTCTTTGTATTTGGATCTAGACGTGGTCAGTTTTGAAACTATCGATTATGAAACATTTTAAGTTGGCAGGAAATATTAATAATTTTAAAATGTTAAAAACAAACATAAAAAATTTGAAATTGGCAATTTGAAACCGATGGTTCTGAACCCGTTTTGATTTTATGATAGGTGGAACCATAACCAAACATAATAGTGTTCGGTTTTAGGCCCAATTTGACGGGTCCCAGTTCCAAACATTTCCAAGCCGGGTTTGGTTTAGGTTGGAACAGCCGGGCCTATTCCAAACCTATAATGTCTATCCCGACCTTTGTGCTTGGGATACTCAACACCACATTAAACGAGCCTTACAAACAGAGATAGGTATTTATTATTAAATGCGATTTCTTATATAGGTGTATCTTATCAATCTAGATGTCTTCAATCATGGCCGAACCAAACTTTTGCTTTTCTGGATGACGAGGCAAATCTTATCAACTAGGATCATAGTGTCATGCCACCAAATGTCATGAAAACGAAATCTTATGATCGATGAAAGAGGATGTATGCTTCAATTAATGGAGTCCATGCAACTGCATTCATCTCACCCGTTAGATTAGTCAAAGATATTGCCTTAAATGCTTGTTTGTGTAACTTGAATGAGCAAACACTTATGGTATTCAATGAAAATCATTCAAACACGCTTCAAAATTTAATGGGTTGATTCATGTTTAGCGAATCCAATTCCCACCCACAACAAGAGATCTACAGTGATACAACGAGACTAACCACAAATAAGAAACGACCTAAACGATAATCAGCAGATAGGTCAAACTCGAGAAGTTCACCCTCGAGGATTAGGGCCGGTAAACGAACCCAACAACCATTGTTCGTTGCTTGACATGTTTGTTATTATCTTGTAATTTGAGTTGAACAAGGCAAGAGAGATTTTCTTTAATACATTAAATAGAATACATCTCATTTACCCAAAACATTCACAATAAGGTTTTGCTTGGATGATCTTCATTTACCTTAGATGCGGTAATGGAGGAATGGTTTGGGTAAAAACTGAAAAAACATCATTCAACGAGCTTTCAGGAGACCAACTGAGTCGAACATACCAAGTTGATGATCAATTGTTTAACCAATCGAACACAAACGAGCTCAGCCTAACTGAGCCGTTCATGTCGAGCCGAACTATGAACAGCTTGGTTCAGTGAAAGAGAGCTACTGGTGCACCAGTTCCACATGCATCTCTTGCTCAATATGTATCCGATTAAGATTTGGATTCTCGGCAGTAAGATCTGAACACATGGTCCAGTCTCATTAGATCCTTACAGAGTGTCCTAGTAACAGAAAGTCCGGCGCGTCTTTTTTTCTCAATTTCTGTTAATCCGCTTCTTCGATCGAACGCCCTCCGAGACAACGCGTTTCCCATTCACCTGCCGGAAAATGAACGAGACGACGCCGGCGTCTCCCGCTCCGTCGTGGCAGCTCCTCCACGCCCGGCGAGAATCGTTCGAGCACGGACTTCTCCCTCTGCCGAAGCTGATCTTCACCGATGGGACCAAAACCCTAGCTTCCATCCGCGACGAGCTACTCCGTCGATCTTCCCCATCCGAAGGACCTTACGGCGCCCACCGCGTCGACGCCGTCTCGATCGCCGAAATTCTCCAGATCCCTCCCGATAATGCCAACCTTGTCCTCGACACCTTGGCCTCCGTGCTTCCGGAGCCGGGGCCCGGCAAGCCCGCCGATCCTCTCGCCGGAGCGAAAGCCGGCGACTTAGGTTCCGTCGGCGCCGACGTCTTCGATCTGATCCTCTTTCTGTACATTCAGTCGTATAAGAGGCTTCTTCCGAGGACGCATAAGGATTCGGCGTCTGTGAACGATGTTTGGCCACATGCTTCTGCCTTTGATGGATACTTGTCCGTGCTTTCGCCTCTGCAGGTTAGAAAATTCTCCCTATATTCTTGTTCTCTGTCCTTTCTAGTATTGATCGTTTTCCTCCGGTGTGATTCATTACGTGGTTAGGTGCTTGATTGGGTTGACTTTGTAAAACAAGCAATTTTGCAGTTTTAATAATGTTTTTGATAGAATTGTGGTGAGGATTGTGCCAGAAAATTAGGCGATAGAGTTTCTTAGTGAATCTCCTACCAGATTGTTGAATTTCGCCTGGTGGAATTGTTGTCTGAACGAGAAACGGCGTCGATGTTAAGTAAGTGTTTCTCCAGAGGGAACATAAACAAATCATAATTTGTACACAAATGATGAACTAGACAGGTTACATAGCATTAGTCTCTTGGTTCGACGCAATGGATTTGTGACAATTACCTATCTCTGTTACCTACCTTGACTGGTTATCATTATGGGTCTTCCTAACTTTTGATGTTGAATTTTTTTTGTCGCTTTGTTTCCCGCAATACTCAAAGCTGAGGTTAGGCGAGGCACTGACCGTCACAAGAGCCACATTTGTACACAAATGATGAACTAAACAGGTTACATAGCATTAGTCTCTTGGTTCGACGCAGTGGATTTGTGACAATTACCAATCTCTGTTACCTACCTTGACTGGTTATCATTATGGGTCTTCCTAACTTCCGATGTTGAAAAAAGATTTTGTCGCTTTGTTTCCCGCAATACTCAAAGCCGAGGTTAGGCGAGGCACTGACCGTTACAAGAGCCACCTAGTATCTGTCAAAGGATACATGGTTTACGTTCACATCTCGTCATGGTTGTTTCCCAATCAGGGGGGTTAACTTTGAGATTCCGTTTGGTCCAACAGGAGCCCGTGAAAATAACATCAATACCGATATATCTTAACATCAATACCGATATATCTTAATTAATGAATGGAAAACCACTTCTTATTTGTTGGCTAAGCCAAGATGTCATGACGAGCATGTAAGTCAATATTCACTGTTCCATCGTCATTATTACTATGCTGATTGTCATAGCTTACCAAGAAGCTACCTACAAGATAGATGGTGATTAACACTTTGTCTCATTCAATTCTGGTGAATGTGCGTGAGCTTTCCACCAAAATCTACGAGACATAAACAACATTTTCTTCTTTGTAACATTCTTGGACACTAAAGTTCCTGGATTATTTGATCCCCATCAATCGACCAATCACACTGACCTTTATTTGATAAACGTACAAGAGGTTATGCTGATATCCCTGATGAAACCATGCCTGAGTTTTGCCAAGGTTACTCTGAAATGTATTTGATGTGCAATATAGGATTTTAACATTTTCTTGGTAGACTCCACAGTGAAGCTCATTCTTATGGGAACAGAAAAGAAACTGACAACGTTAATGGCATGTAAAATGTAGAGAATTCATTCAACGAAAGGTTTCTTGTAAGTCACTAACTGTTACGATACTTCTCAAATCAGTCTCCAGAGCCAGCTTATCTTTTCTGCAAAAACATTTCCCTTAGAGAGGCTCCTGTAAGCTTTACATGCTTTTTGTGGAAATTTCCAGGCAGTATGTATTATTGAGCCCATGATTGTTTATTTGCAGATTGTGAGGTCCAGCCGTAGGTTTATGCCATCACAGGCTGATGAAGAGGCTCATCAGCTATCTTATCTACAGAAACATTTGCCAAACATACTTGAACTTTTGGCAGAACCTTCTGCAGAAGATGATGGCGAAGCATTGGTACAATTGCTATGCATTTCTGTTTTTTCGTGCATCTTTCAATTTTCACATCTTCATATACATCCACACACGAATATATGTGTCTAGGTATGTAGTATGGCTTTTAGACATAGATGAAAGCTTGAAAAACCAGTCATGGATGCAAGCTTGAAAACCAGATCATGAACATGTCCATCAAGGCTGCAAAATGTGTCAGCTACTACCAGAAGAAGTTTTAGTCTCCATCTCATGTTGTTATTTTGTTCAAGGAAATAATTTTACAAGAAAGAAGCAAATTAAACAAGTTTTGTCATCATTCTCTCTTGAATGTTGCTAGTGCTTGATTATTATCATTGTCCAAAAATGCGAGAACAAAAGGCAGTGCTGCATTTTAAGGTGCCCATTGGAACTCGTTGTTACTTTTGCTTCCTTCTTTCTCCTTGACCTTAATTACTCCTATCGCAGACTGAGTAGGATCAGTTAGACAGTGTAGCTTGAGGATTTCCTAGGATGTCATAAGTAACATTCTCAACCAAACACTCTAAAACTTTAGATTTGTGGGTCTGGTGCATTAGTTTTGGAAATTATGCCCCTGGAAAAGAAAGTGACAGTCGCAAACTGGCTTTTGACTATTTAATGCAACCATATATACCTTTATTTATGAGCTTGGGACCGGCTATAGTAGGGTGCAGCCTCACTGCTGATCGAGTTAAACTTTTGCTTCCTGCTGATAAAAATGTCCATTTGTTTATGTCACTTAGACACTTAAGCATGCTTTGATTGGCATGGTAGTATATGTAGTTTTCAATCACAATCTTTTCCTTGTGATTGATAGCATTCTTATTTTCCTTTTTACATTTCTCACTGATCCCTCAGTTCGTTTTGGTGTTTACTAATCATAAGATTATAGAATATGCATTTCTTTTGCTTTTTGGTGAGCTTTTATAACTCAACACCACATATGAGTCAATCTCCATAAATTGGACCGCTGTCCCGACTCCCAACAGCTTGGATTCACATTATCTACTGTTGATTACTTTGCATAGTGTTGGAATAAGCCTGAAATGCATTCTCTTTTTAATTAACATGAGGCATGAAGAAGAACTTGGGCAAGATGCTGTGGCGGTGAAGTATTTAATTAAATTTCAATTAGAGGAAACAAGAACTAAATCGGAGGTGCAATGGTATGATTATAGTTTATTAGAAGGAAAAGAATGATTACAATGGAAGAAGTGGTACAAGGACTGACGAAAAGTTGGTTTTGTTAAGATGGAGCAGTACAGTTGATGCGTAAATATGTGAATGGATTGATCCGTTTGTCTCATGGAATATGGTGTATAGATGGAAGGCTTGCAAAGCCAGAAAAGAGAACTGAAAAGTAGCACAAGAAGGAAGAGTTTAAAGTATGGTTGTCCTGTCGTTGAGGCCATTAGTTGCTTGGTAGAAAATTCTGAGATGAATGAAATGAGTTTAAGACGTGTAAGTTAAGGATCCAGATGATGACTAATCCTTCCTCAGTGAAGAAACACTGTAAATCAAAGTGTGCTATGATCTTGTTTTACCGTTTTATTCCAATAAGAACATTGAAATTTGAAGAATACACTCAGTAGTTAATCAAAGTCGAGCACACAATATTGGCAACCTGGCTAGAAGGATACCTTGAACACTGAATTTACGAAAGGCATGTCAAATAGTCGGGCACTGAAAAAGCTATATCAACAACGGATTTTTCTTGTTGGTGAATTGATTTATTTATTCTTCTCTTTGTTCTCGCTATATTTACAATTACCAAATTATGTTTATTGTACTACCATTACTAATTCTCATTAATCTTTTGTTATAACGAGAAAAAGAAAAGTAACTCTAACCTGTAATGACTACTTTCAAGCACTATAACTGTTCCTCGACATTGTTGTATGTGTTGGTTACATTTGTTTAGTTGATTTTTCACAGGTTCTGAGCTTGGAGAGGTTTGAGCACCTTGATTTGCTCCTTTACTTTGGGGAGAATGGGTCGGAGTTGTCTCTGAGCCAAGCTGCACCTTTCTTTGCAAATTCAGATCCAGATATGCCCGCTGTCCCTGTTCCTGCTGCACAAGTTCATGAATGGATTCTACAAAACATTTCTGTATCTCTGGAATACCCTGCTGTGAAGCTGCTAAACAAAGAAAATGGCCCATTAAGTGCCACTTATTCAGATGTTACTATGACTGATGCTTCCGTAAATAATCCCAAGGGTGGACTTTCCATGAACACCACATCCTCATACTCCAGAGGCCAGATATTTATTGAGGGCGTCTCTAAAACTTCGGTCATAAAACAATCATGTGAAACTAAAGGCTGCTCAGTCAAGGTGTGAGGAACCACAATACCACATTAATTATGCTAATCAATACTTTGGAACTATATCTAGACTTTAGACCTACGTGAACTGCATTGCAAACTATATCTGCAATTCCCTGCATTTACCATGCCAAATTTTCTGCTGTGCACGCACACATAAATATGCAATATACATTCTTGCGTACTAACACTCTTGCACTGACTGCATCTTACATTTGTAATGGTTTGTGTGTGCAGTATAGGCTTTCCAATATTCATTGCTAACAGGTTTGTAGTCATTCGTCAGGAACTGCTCTTGTTATTGCTCAAGTGGTATAAGTAACGGTTCATTTATATAGAAGATATTTTCCTTTGACAATTCTACAAAGTTGTTTTGTCTAGCAACTGTGGAAAACAAAATTCTTCGTCGATAAAACATGTGAATTCATCATAATATAGATCTCTTATTTTGTGCTTCAAGTGCTCCTCAATGAAGAAGAGCAGAGCTATATTGCTCTTCACTTGCTAGTTTCATCACTCACTTGAGCCTCTATTAATTCAAAACGGACCATTTATTGAATCTGACATTCTTTTGTGGAATGTCTCCCTGAGGTGGTCACCATGACTACCTTTAGATTCCTTTTTCTTTGTGGGAAACTTCAGGAGGAGTTTACTACTTTATTTTATCGGACAATACAAGATTTTATTTTCCACTGAAACATAAAAGATACTTACAAGCTAATGGAGTGTAAAAAGGTTGGTCTAGTGAAGAAGTGCACCGATCAATTTAAAAGACGGCAGAGGTTTAAAGCCATACATAACAAAGAAATCTTGAAAACAAATTTAGCTTGTGCTGGCTCATGAATAGTTGGTTTGATCAAATTAATCTACCAGTTACAAACCCTGTAAATCATTCTCGAATAATTCTTCTCCCAGTTGTAATATGCATACATCTTGATAGCTGGGCACTGCTATGTGCATCAAAGGTTTTGTGCGAACACATTCAACATATGACAGAGGACTCATCTTGTATCTCATTTCTTGATATTGCATTGCAGTTTGTATACCAAGAGCTAAGTATGATTCTGGATAAAGTCACAGAAAATTAAATCTTATATCAAATAATGGGGGGCAACTAAGTGATAGGGTTACTGGCCTGTTGGAAGTTGGAACTACTGATTTGGATAAGTGGAGTGTGAAATCCAGTAATTTGAAAATCAACCTGTGAATCTCTTGACCCTAGACATTGCAGGTCAGTGGTGGACTGCCGTATGGCAAGATGAGGCAGACCCCTCACCCAGAATCTGAAAGAATCAAAACGACCTGTACACGCAATCCACTTTTTTCAAAACATTATATCGACCACCTCACCTGAATTTCACCCAACCGAACTTCATGGAAGCACAGATTTTATCTGCCAAAGTTGCAAGTCATGACAATCTTATGTTTGATCTACAATACTATGTTATGCGTGCATTTCTTTGTATAGATTTAATGTACTCTGTATAATATGGATTATATTGTGCCTTTATGCATACTGTGAATTTTTTATTCATATATTAGTGGGTCATATTAACATTTTCTGTTGGAGTACCATATTCATTTGGAAAATCAAGATTGTTGGTTTTGCCACCTTCTGCGTGCTTCTACATGGCACCATGTGTTCTCTTCCCAGTCCATGAAACATACACAGTTTAAACATTTTCTATTTTCTATTTTGCTTGTTTGCTATTTCTTTGCTCGTTTAGTAACATCCTTTGTAAATTTAAGGTTTTCATATGTTTGACTATTATTTTTTGCATTTATCTTAATGCAGGTGCTAAATTGCCATGATTCAATCATTTACATACTAGCACCATTAAGATATGCTATTATCAATGGATGTTCTGATGCTACTATCGTTCTTGGAGCTGTTGGAAAGGTATGTTTGACTAAATGTGCATTCTTTTGAATCCTTTCTTTCTCCTTTTAAATGATGTCTGCATTGTGAGTTGAAATATTCGAGAGTAATTTCCTGTTGTTGAATGCAGCGTTGGCAATTTCTTTTATATTTTACAATATTTATAATCTCATGCTGGATCTGAGTTTCCTAAGAATTATCATGCACCTCCAGCTCAACTTACCTTCCGCTTTACTGTTTGACAACTTATAATTTCCTCTACCAAATGTGTACTTTTACTTCAAGGGGTCAGATTTGTAGCTCGATTTGATTAAATGTGGTAATATTTTCATGTGTAAAAACTGGTTATTCTATATTTGAGATGTTGCTCAACACTTAAAAAAATATATATTAATACGTCTCTCTGACTAAAACCAAAACCAAGCCTTCTCCCACACTAAGTGCAGTCTTGTTT
Source organism: Brasenia schreberi (assembly GCA_036023115.1). Taxonomy (NCBI): domain Eukaryota; kingdom Viridiplantae; phylum Streptophyta; class Magnoliopsida; order Nymphaeales; family Cabombaceae; genus Brasenia; species Brasenia schreberi. The sequence goes on from JAYKKT010000049.1 coordinate 12,525,755, forward strand.
TTTATTGCCATTTTGCTGGGTCTTTTCTCACATTAGCATTGCACTCTAACAGAGCAAGATCACATTCTATTGTTTCCTTCCTAATCGTTGAGGCCTTCCTCTCCCTCATTTGTGGTGTTCCATCTGCCTACTGTGGGAAAAGGGCGGCTGAAAGCTTTCTCACACCTTTGCACTGGAGAGTATCAGATCAACTTCCCATATCCAATTAATATTTCTTTCACCTTTCAAAATTTCTCTTATTATAAATTGTATCCTGTGTTAAGGAACACAAACCATACAGTATGTATTGGGTAATTGACCAACTTGTGTATGTTTAGTTAGATTTGGTTGAGTTTCAAAAAAAGCTAATATGGTTCACTCAGTTCCATGATATCCACATTCAGATCTTAAGATAAGAAAGCTAGAGCCTACTTTGTTTCATCTAAAATCTTTATTCATCCTAGTATGAATGCCTTAATGGGGCTAAATCTAATAATACTGCGAAGAAGTCCATCACAAGGCGACCTTACATGTCTAAAATATATCACGTAAACCTGCTTGTGTTATTGTCGGAATTGAGCGTAGGCAGCCCCCTCCATGCCAGGCCAGGTATTAAGCTCATTGCTCCTGCAAATTTTCTCATATAATGTTTGAATGCGAATTGGTGTAGCTTATAGTTCCAAGACTCATTGATTGCTCTAGTTATCCATATACTAACTGTCAAATTCTCTATTTATCTTCATTTTTTCTTCCTACAAATAATATTCAGTGACTTGATCTCGTGCTTTCATTATGAAAATCTTGGTCTTTGCACCTAAATGTTGGACGAGTCATGGCACTTTGACTCTGAAAACTATCTTTCTGCCAGTGACAAAGTGAATCTAGAGACTCGCCTTTTGGTTGAACTATTAGTCTATATTCTTGAAGTTTATTAAGTACATTTGTCTTTTTTTCTGAAAATTGTAGGATGTTGCTTATGGATTTGATGAGTTGGCTTATCTTGCATCAAACACTTGTTCTGTTTTTAATGTTTGTACGTGCTCATTTCATCATCTCATATTGTTTGGATGGTTCATGTGTAGAAGTTGTATGTATGCTGTTCAAGTTGGCAGCTGGATTTACTTTTTATTTCTTTTCAGGCTGTGAAGATAGAACACTGTGAGAGGGTACAAGTGATTACAGCTGCAAGGCGTATCTGCATTGCAAACTGCCGTGAATGTGTTTTCTATTTAGGAGTCAATCAACAGCCTCTTATCCTTGGGGATAACCATAAGTTGCAGGTGGGAACTGACAGTGTTATATAACTCATTGTTTTTTGTGGCTTTTGTCTATTTTCGATAGCTTATGCTGCAGACTCCAGCTTGTTTTATAATTGTAATTTATAAAAATTGATCAAAATGGTTATCTACTTTGTTTATATTGTATTCTCTATACAAGGTTGTAATCTATATTGGTTGACATTGTAAGATCCAAATTAGCCATGGTTCAACTTGTCTAACTGTAAGAGGCCTTAAAACTAGACTTCTTTGTTCTCTTAAAAAATTGTGTGAGTTTTCTGCTTCATTCATGAGACCAAACTCTCTGGATCTATCACACGAGTGTTCTGTATTTGACTTTGGTTTTCCTTTCTTGAAGAGGTGACTAGAGTGTTCTAGATTGGGTGGATTAGTCATGAAACTAAGTGATTAGGGCTCATTTTAACATTTGGAGCCATGAATTGGATTTTCATCTGAGAGAACTAATAAAAGCCCCAAATTTGGGTAGAACGAGGAGAGATTACCTAGAAATAGAGGAAAAACTTTAAACGGAAAGTGAATTGATCCGTTTTATGGAGATTCATTAGAGGGTTTATACGGATGGAAGTAATGTTTGTGAAAGATTTTGTAACTTGTGCTCGTTCCAGCCTTTGGCTGGGAGTGGTTAGTTCAATCAGTTGAACCCAATATTCTTTTGTAGGGAAGGGTGTACTGCTAATTATTTCTATGTGCATGGATGGTGGATGAACGCTAATTACTTATTCCTATGGTGTTAAAAATGTAACCTTCACTTGAAAAAAATGTATTCAATAAATAGCAATCTGCCATCAGTAAGTCACATGATGAAAATAAACCAAAATCAATAAAACTTCCATCCATATATTGCGATGAGGCAAAGAGCCAACAATGCCATTTTCTCATCTTCTTTGACAAACGTACATGTAGATTTTGACATTGTTAGTTTATTTTGGAAAATTGGGTTTCACGTCCTTTTGGTTCAACCTTTTGTTTTGTACTGTCTATATGGCTATTTTCCAATTAATCATGCAAATTTGTGTTTCAAGGGATTTGCTATTATGCTTTTATTAAAGATGTTTGACCTCTACAGTAATGCCCCAAAATGAGTAAGCCTCTTATCACATTACCTTGGCAACAATTACTTTTATGACCCTCTAATGTTGACGTTATGATTTCTTTTGTGTTTGTGACGGACTTTGGCATTTTCTTCATTATCATGTTCCAGCTTAAAAATAGTCTCTGAGGTTATTTGGGAGTATAGGTTTTCATAAGAATTCTTGTTTGCGTTGGAGGAGCTTATAGGAGGAAGGTTTTTGGTGTCTGTCAAGGTTTGTAACGCTTGCACCTTTCTGGATATCAGGTGGCACCGTACAATACATTTTATTCTCAGTTGGAGGAGCACATGAGTGAAGTTGGAATTCTGCCCACAGTGAACAGATGGGATGAGCCTCTGGCCTTGGGCATGGTTGATCCTCATGATTCAGCAGGTTCCAACTTTGGTGCTTTCATATATCTTCATTGCTCTTCCTGCTTGCGGAGTTACAGTAACTTGTTGATCAAGTGGTAGATGGCGTTGTCACTTTGGCTTAAAAGTTGATCGTGGTAGAGTGATTCTGATCTGAATCCTCATGTTTAGTTCATTTGATGCTTCCTGGTGTGTTTCTATTTCTCAACCTCAAAGATTGACCAATATACCTGTTTTATACCTAGGGATTTGTTGTGATGTCAAACCTAAGATTTGCAGTTGAGTGCCAAAGTGCTTCTTCCATCTGACAATTACCAGTCAGCTTGTGTGAACGCTTTCTCAAGTTGTAAGAAAATTATGGGCTTGGCTTTACATGTTACCCAGTTGCTATTGGTCCCCAGTTTCTACACTGTAGCATGTGTACAATGAAAATGTTAGGTCATATCAGGAAACCTTTGGTTTGCATATGTTCTTGCAAATTTCCCTCAATATTCGGTCAATCCAATTTATATTGAATGCTGAATTTTATCTGCTTAGTTGTACCATTTGGGAAAACGGGCCCTATCATGCTGCTCTAGAACTTATCCTTCTTCAATGGAGTATATAGCCTTCTTTTGTGGTGCGCTGAGTTCGTACCAATGAATAACAACTGTTTCTGAAATAACAATGTGAAGAAAAGAAACGTGCTAGGAGGGCTAGTGCCCATAAACAAACATGTACTAAATCCATTTTATTGAAGATCAAATCTATATACAATCAGCCACAATGGGCTTAAGTGGCCCTGGCTCGGGTGACTTAGGTTCATTGGGACCTGATTTCAAACACAGACTTATGGGCCCTGTTGGCCCAACCCTATTACATTTTACCACTCCCTCAAACTTACGGTGTGTAAATCGAAAAATTGTATCACAATAAAAAACACGTGAATTTGAGAGGGCAACATTCTTTAAAACATCTTTCCTCAATCAAAGTATCAATTTGTTTTTCATTAACCATGAAGACCAATGAAGTATAAATATATACATTCACTCAGGCAAAGCTCAAAACCAAAAAGCTTTTTAAGGTTAAGCTCAAAACCCAAAATTTAAGGACAAACTCGAACCCAAACAAGCTTTTTAAGGCAAATCTCAAAACCTTCATATATATACAATTTTCAAGACCCTTAAATATCCTTTAAACTCAAAAGTGATTCTATAATTCTAAAAATAAGACAATCCATTAAGATGATCAAAACAAGTAAAAGGAATCAACTTCATGTTTTTCAAAAAGTCTCACAAGTTTTGTTATAATTTTCTTAAAACAATTTTATCAAATGCAAGCTAATCAAGATAACTATGTAAGTGCTTTTTTAATATTGATTACTCTCCAACCAAAAAGCCAACAACATGAAGCATCTTAATCACAAAGATATCCAATAAAAAGTCAACAAGCGGAGGTAATAATCTCATGAAAAAGTAATCTTAAAGTTATTTAGATCACAAATCCTCAAATAACAATAAATGCATCTTTAAATATTAATTAATTTCCAACAAAAGTGTTGGGCACTTAATTTACGCATAGAATTAATGCTGGTTGGTTAAAATGGAGAGGAGCAACAGGTATTCTTTGTGATAAGAAGATACCATTAAAGTTAAAAGATAAATATTATAGAGCAGCAATTAGACCTGCTATGTTTTATGGTTATGAGTGTTGGGCAGTTAATCATCAACATGTACAAAAGATGTCTGTGACAGAAATGAAGATGTTGAGATGGATGAGTGGTCATATAAGAAAAGACCGTATACATAATGAGGTTATTACAAACAAATTAGGAGTGACACCAATAGAGGATAAAATGAGAGAATATCGTTTAAGATGGTTTAGACATATAGAAAGAAGATCAATAGAAGAACATGTAAGAAGGTATGAAAAACTAAATTTGGAAAGTGTTAAAAGAGGTAGAGGACCACCACAAAAGTATTGGAAAGAAACAATAAAGAATGATCTAGCTTATTGTGAGTTAACTGCTAACATGGCACATGATAGGGCTATGTGGAAACAAAGAATCCATGTAGCCGACCCCATCTACTATGGGAAAAGGCTTATTGTTGTAGTTTTCGATAAAAGGCCACCAACTTGAACACCTTAATCACAAAGGTCTTCAACAAAAGGGATCTTAGTTATACAAGTAGATGTAACTTATTATCAACAAACGTTTTTTCAATTCATTCAACAATGAAGTTTTAGTTCTCAAATAACAATAAGTTCATCTTCAAACATTAATTGATTTCCAACAAAAAGTCAATAACATGAAGCACCTTAATCACAAAGGTCTTCAACAAAAAGCCAACAACATGGATCTCAATTATAAAAGAAGATGCAACTTATTGTTTTCCAACAAATATATTTTTGTCTAATCAATAGTAAAGTTTGAAATCATTCAAATGTTGCAACACATTTTTCCTCTAAACATGCCAATAAACAATTGATACAATCAATATTAAAAACAAACAAGTTGAAAAGAGCACACCTAGATGAACTCGAATTTGAATACCAAGCATGATTAAATCGGGTTCGGACATAGCCCATGTCTGGATCTAAGACCAGACCTCCTATTAAACACAAAACCGGTTTGGATCTAGGACTGAATCCAAGACTCGAATGTAAATAAACGTGTCCCCTCGACTGCATATAAACGCGTCTCCATAACCACATGGGGACTTTGTGGATGGTCTGGATGAGCGGCAACATCTCTCCCTCTCGCTTCTCTTATATCGTGGCGTTCTTTAGAAGTAGGACGCTCCGTTGAAGGAGCTCGAGCCAGAGTTACATCGTCATCCGTCATTGCCGGCCAGAGTCTCTATCGCCTGTCGATATCCTACTTTCGTTTATCGAACCACAACCCCGTGACAGATGAAACCTCGTCGTTGTAGCTATCCCCTGTTCTTAAGCCTCTCCTTCACAACCATTAAACATGCCAACCACAATTGATACAATTAATATTAAAAACAAACAAGTTGGAAAGAGCACACCAGGATGGACTCGAATATGAATATCAAACATGATTAAATCAGGTCCGGACATAACCCAAGTTTGGATCCAAGATCAACAAAGACCTATTGAACACAAAACGTGTCTGGATCTAAGACCGAATCAAAGACTTGAATGTAAATAAATGTGTCCTCTCAACTGCGTATAAATTTATCTCCGCAACCACATTGGGACTCCATGGATGGTCTGGATGACGAGCAACACCGCTCCCTTTCACTTCTCTCATCCCACGACATTCTCTAGAAGAAAGACGCTCCATCGAAGGAGCTTGAGCCAGAGTCACATCGTCGCCCGTCATTGCCAGCCAGAGCCCATTGCCCGCCGATATCCCACTTTCATTTATCGAGCCACGACCCCATGACATATGAAACCTCGTTGTTGTAGCCAACCCTTCTTAAGCCTCTCCTTCACAACCATCAAACCACCTTCCATCCACCGCACCAACCACCCATCATGCCGAGAGCCAATCATCCCAACCTTAATATCGCCATTGCCGTTGTGAACCCAATCACCGAAGCCACCGGCCTTCCGCCTAAAATCACTTGCACCAACTCCACTATCTCTCTCTCTCTCTCTCGCCTCAACCATCTCTCTCTTTGTGTCAATTGTAACACCAGAGTCCTGTCTTGACAACTCCATCGTTAGCCGACCATCACCCTGTCGCTGTTGCCTAGCTCCTCCCCTCTCTCTTTGTCATGGCTCTGCCACACACAAATGCACCATCGTTGTTGGTCTGTTGTCTCAAAGCCGCCCTTGCCACCTACCAGAATCATCCATCATCTTGACCAACCGCCACAACCATCCAGTCCCTCGCTCTGCACGACCACTGTCAACCACTGCCTTAGCCCCCAACCGCTCCACCTTCACCGCTAGCCTCCTTCCATCGTTTCACATCTTGGCTTACCTTCGTCGTTGTCCCACTCTAGAGGGATTTTCTTGCAGACCAACTGCCTAGTGGCAGCAAGATTGCAAGTTGACGGACAACCTAGTGATCCTTC